>MU837839.1:0-23017 GCA_029603245.1 Rhizopogon salebrosus TDB-379
GATTTCAAAGCTGATTTCGTTTTGGAGATGCGAAATCCAAGTCCAAATCCACGTCCAAATCGACTTCGAAATCCAACTTTGAACTCCCCTATTCACGACTTTGGCTACGATTGCTTTGGTTGATTTCATTATCGCGTCATCACTATGCTATATCTTTGCTACCTCCCGTACTGGGTTCTCAAGGTAAGGAGATGAACATTCATTGTTGGCATTTGGTATGCTAAACATGGCTTACCTAGCATGGATTCCTTTTTAACCAAGCTCATGGTTTACACCATAAATACCGGTTGTCTGACAAGGTATCCCTGCTTCTAGCTGACCCTATACCCCAACTCACACTTCCATCAGTATATGTTCAATGACAGCTATAATTACAGTGAGGTCCAAATTGTTGTTCTGTACCGCTCGTCTCTGAGGTCTCCTACAGTGTGCAGTGATGCCGAGGACATTTATCTACATGGCTGTTGAATTTTTGGTGGCTAAATGTATGGACTAAAAGATTCTTTACGAGGTTTTTGCTGACCAGCTTTACCGTTTCAAGTATATGTCAATTCATTCCTTGCACTCATGAATGCGCGATACTACCTGCAGCCCAACACAGACACTACATGGCGTCTATCGCCCAGAGCTGCCATTAGGGACTCCGAAGACGACAAAATGAGGGCATCTCGGAAGAGTGTGTTTACACATCCCCACGATGATGGGCTACATCCAAGTCGCCCTGCTCAGGCTGCCACGGCTTGTGGTTTCGTTTGCTGACTGTCGATGGAATAGGACTAAACGACATGTTTTACTAGCTACAGCGGCCGGTCACGGTGATGATAGAGATGAGCCCTTTCTCTGACTGATCGGTGTGATGGATTGGTATGGTCAGTGATAGGACTGTCAGAAATTATTTATGTATTTTTGGTGATTGTTGTACTAATAAGTGTGCGGAACGAGAGAAATCGGTCAACTATCTGTATCCTTACTCTCCGGGTCCAGTGAAACCGGTTCTGCCCAGTCATACCTTGGCGTGGAATCTGGTTGGGTTGTTCCTTCAGGAGTGTTACTGACATCCTGGCCTCCAATACATAGCTCACCGGACTTCGTCACGGCACGACTAAGCGTCGACGAGGTCGCCGAGGGATGTCATCGCGATGGGTCCACCCGCTTTATACTATCAACTCGAGGTTGCACGCGGAATTACGAATAGGACCTCAGTATCCTACAGGGTTGAGACGTGACACGTCGATGGAAAATGGTGGTTGGTATACCACCCATGCGCCCTGGCCAACCCACAATTTACCGGAGGCTTGACGCACTGACACCCCAATTTCTATGATGATGGATCAATTTGGTCATATCTGATCATTGATTCTCTCCCTATTCTCTACTTTTACTTTTCGGCAAATATTTATTGATATATTCGATGGGCTTCAACTTCCCATATTGCGGAAGTTGACTCTGCCGGGAGAACTAGTAGGAGAACTGGAAGTTGCGCATGTTGTGTATGGCGGCGCTGACAGTTTCACCTTGCAAAGTGCGAGCGGTAGAATTTTAGGCGGAAAACCAAGGAGTAAAGTCGGTGTGGGTATCGCTGAACCGTCACTGGCAGTTGTGTACGAAGTCATCGTGAACGACCAAGTGCCCTACAGTCTGCCATTGCCAGTAATGCGACCTAAGAGTTTACCCGGTACAGAGTCAGCTTCAGCTTTAGTTCCAGTTCGTATGTATGTAGTAATTTAGTAACAACATCAACCTGTGTATGTCTCTGTGTTACCGCAAGTATCGGTATCGCTGCGCATTTCAGCTCATGCCCTCGGAGAGTCAATAGAGAGTGGGGCATTATATCATGGCCCGTCTTCAGTAGAGTTCACCTGAATCGTCTGAAGCATCGTAATATTCATCGTCTTCCTCAGCATCATCTACCTCCATCCTTTCCTCGCGCCTACGCTGCAGTCGCGCCTGACGCTCGTTTTCCTCGTCACGGGTATAGATGGCTAGTTCGGTCCTCCGAGCACATGACATTAACTTGCCCTCGCAATAGAGCACGAAGTTGTCGCTGACGAGAAGGCGGTCAGACACTGTCTTGTCATTGGGGCCGTCTTCCTATGTTTCTGTCAGGCTGCGCTTTGTAAAGTCGCAATTTTTATTTATTTACCCAAGTGTACTCATCGTGGACATGTTCAATGGGAGGCTGTTGGGCCACAAACAATGAAACCATGAACGGTGGTGATATTTGATGCACGTACCGCCCCCTGAGCGTCTATGAATAGAGGAAGGTTGAATGGTGTTCCAGTCTCGAAAAACAATTCCTTTGCGTCACACGAAATATGGACTTTCCAAGAGTCTGCTTTGACGTTAGCTACTAGGTTATTGTCAAAAATGAATGATCGTACCGCCCAAATCATACTCGTAAATAATGCCCAGCTCGTCATTCTGACACTCTCCATGTGCCGCGTTGTTTTCGAAGTCCTTGGTCCAGACATCGCCCAGCGTCAGATCTGAGTCCTTGACCGTTTTCGCATAGTCCAAGCCCAAGTTCATCGAGGGCTGACCACACTGCTCGACATTATATAATGGATTATCGTCCCTCTCAAATTTCCATGCTATCCTGTCACCATAAGACTCCTCCTTACCGGCCAAATACTCCTGAAAAGTCGGCTTGCGTCCCCATCTTTTCATCATCCCAACTCGCTCCCCGTTCGGATCGTGCATGACGACGTACGAGACGACCTCGGCGCGGTGCAAGTGGGAATCGCTCCATCCGAACATATATTGGATGAGTGTGTGCAGATTGGCGAATGTGAATGTAGTGGGGAGCTGAACGATGCGAAACACGTTTTTGAAGTTCAAGAGTTGAAATCGAATCTGGATGTAGTCATTGGTCTTCGCAGGGAGGGTGATGTATGGATTTGGGCCACGAGAGGATTTGGAACGAGGCATATTGTATCTAAGTGAGTTCGTGGTTCTGCTGTCGAGGCCGCGCCACGATCTGATTAGAAGCTTCGGTCTAGGAACGCTTGAAAGGGGTTTTACTGTCGAGCGGTCACGAGACGCTATAGGTTTGGTCAGAGTAGGGCCGAACGTTGCCGACTGAGCCTCCGCGGGTATTGTCCAAGTCTACTTTAACTTGTACGCAAACGAAATCTATGCAGTTATGGGGCACATGGTACTAAGCAATCAACGGCACTCCTATAGACAGGGCAGACACCATCGGAGATAGTTGATGCACTGGGTTGCCATTGCTTTTCAGAATTCTAGTATTAATATTGCCCCCCTCATATTTGCCCAAGATCCGTTCGAATACCTCAGCCGTACCACTCATATGCAAGATTAGGGAGATGCTTGCGTGTAAGGCAATGAAATGTGGGTTAGATGACGGCAAGTCTCGTGTAGGGGCACCGTGATTCTGGGAGGTGATAATCCTACCGAAGAGTTCGCCAGGGTGTACCCATGCCTTGCCACCAACCTCTTTGACTGAAACTCGTTTTCGCGCTGTAGCGTTGATCAATGTGAGGCGTTGCAAGGACGAAAGCCTGAAGGCTCACCTCTGTCTGTTCGAGGTATGCTTTCAAATAAGTGTGAACATCGAATGAAGCATCATGCCGTTGGAAGGATCATCTAAGGCCATTTCCAACTTTTGAATTATTTCTTCGGACATCCCTATAATATCCCACGTTGCAGTAGCTGTTTCTGTTTCTGTAGTCCAACTTGAGGGTCAGGGTGATTGCTGATGCAGGGAATCCTTACTCGTGCCATGGTGAAAACGCCGACGGCTCGTTTCAAAATATGGATCTCCAACCCTGATCTACCATCGGTAACAATGCACCTATAACCGTCTCGTTGATTAACCTGTCAGAATGAGTGCTAAATAGCTATTTCCACCAGTAGAACGTACACCAGTACTAAAGTCTCTCTGGCGCTCTCCATTGGTAGTAGGCTACTCGTCAGGCTGCCATAAGGGTTATCGATAGTCAATGTTTGTTCACCAGTCCAATCTGGTGGATGGTAAGATTCGACCATGACTGCCAAGGGGATAGTCGCGTCAGTCCCCATGACACACGTTAGATACTAAAGTGTAGATAACTTACATGGCCATAGCAGATACACCAACCAAGTCCTTGCGAGGTCGACTCGTGAATATCCGGACACGCGCAAATAAATAACACAGGCGATATAACGCTCGGAGCTTTCACCACTAGTTTGGCGAGCGTTCCTTGGCATCGCTTCAGAACTCTGGACCACCTGCCCTGTTTCATTGCTAGCTGCTCGAGTTTTTTCCACATAACTCGTAGTGAACATGTCAGCTTGCACGACCAAATACACATTCTCGTTGAGGGTGATGATGGATGCTGGTTTGCTGGCTCATGTCGCTCGCGTTTCGTGAACGAGGTTAGAAGGCAATATTAGTGATAGTGGTCTTTGATCGAGTGGCATACTTATGTAAATTCGGATGTACGGTCATGCCCACCTCCTTCGTCATCGATGCTTGAACAGTTCCAACCGAGTAATATATGATACAAATACCTCACTAGCCAGAGGTTCGTTAGAACGCGTCGGGTGGCTAGGTTCACTTTCACTTCCTCAAAGAAATCCTGTAGGGGATGAGTACAGATGTTAGAGCGGATAACACGCGATTAGAGAAACAGTGCCGTTTCCGAGCTCAATGGTTATGTTTTCCACCGTTTTAGGCGAGCATGGTCACCTAATACGGGCGACATGGTCCTTGCCTCACATGCGGAGCAAATCGGCAGACCTCATATCACACGACCCGAGCATCGACGCGGTGTTTGTGGGATGTCCACGTAATGCCTCGAATCCATCCCTTGTATCAACCGGGGCTCGGCTTCCGGGAATGATATCCTATAGACGAGACCCGCGAGTAGGTGTTTCGTCCGTAAAAGCCATCTCATAATCGAGTTCCCGTTCCCTATCCTTGCTCAGGAAGGTCGAAGGTCGCATCATAAGTATATCACAACGTGATACGAATTTCTATGATTTCAAAAATCCATCTGCGACATAAAATATGAACCTATACTGATTCTGTGCAAGGAATCAGACACCAAGTTGTCATGAAAAGAGGTAAAACATACGTTGCAGAACGTTGTTGAGTTTGTTGACACGCGACGAGACACTGAGGTCGATGCTCTTATCGCCGAAATCCACCACGATACCACCGAGAACTGAAGGGTTGACCTAAAACTTATTAGACCTAGCTCGAAAGCATGATGAATACAATTTGGAGTACCTTGTTCGTGATCTTGAGCGTCTTTGCCTGCTGAGCTGTCTGAGACTGCTTGAGGATGGACTCCAACCGGGAAGAAACATCCCTGGGCAGTGGAGCGGCAGAGGTGACGACCACTTCTAGTTCTCCCTTGTATTTTGCCACCAGCTCATTGAAACCCTGGATAACACCTTGGGTCTCTCCGAGTCTACCATTATCCGAAAGGACAGCGAACAGGTTTTTGGTTATGTCAGAGACAGGCTCCTTCTTGGTGCTCTCTGCGCGAGCATATACGGCAGCAAGGCCCGAGGAGCGATCCTTGGCTGAGAGTGTTGGGTTGCCGATGAATGCTTTGAGGTCGGGCACCTCGTTAATGGTGCTGACGATTGTGTTGAGTTCCGACTGGACCTTTGTGAGAGTCTGCGGGGATTTGGCAAGAGCAGCCGAATAAAGAGCGTTGGAGTATTTCTGTGCAATGGTAGAAGCCGCTCGCCGTCCCAGGCCGAGGGAGGCGGTCGATGAACGGAGCGACGAGCACAACATGGTATGCGGTGGTAATGTTATTCTGGCCGTGCGTTGAATTGAGGAAGTGCGGGCTTTGAAACGAAAAGTTGACCCGGCGTATCCCGGAATCCATTACGAGTTGCAACTCGCCTTGCGGGCGAACGCTTATCAAGCGCTCATGAATAGAAACTTCAAAATTTCAAGCACACCGCCAGACGCGAATTCACAACAAAGTGCATTAACATACAACAAATACGACAAACTAAGCTATCGAGTAGCGAAGGAGGGATCAATGGGATCAATATGCAAAGGGAGCATGTCATGAAGCTGTTGCGCCCGATGAACCAACAGCTTTCGTATTGGGCATCTTCTTGTCGCCAGTAGTCAGTTGCTCCATGTCTGCTTCCTTGAAGTAATGAGGAGCAACTGAAATATATCATCAGCTTCGCGTGTGGGAGATGACTTCAACGAAACTTGCCTTCTAATAGCCACGATGGTTTGATTTCCATGATTTGTCTGGGGGAGCAAGGCGGATTAGAGACGCATGTGTATTTCGATAAAAAGAAAGGCTTGCCTCATGTATGATTTCGATGTCATGACAAGCTCGTAGTACAATACGGTTTTGACGGGTGGTTGATGCTGGAAAAGACTTGATGATGGGTGGATATATACGGTGTGATGCGTCTTCAGCGTCCGGTAAGAGTCGCCACTCTTCTGGAGTTGAGCCTGGTCAAATTGCATGAGCATCCCTGATAGTAGACACTACGAATCACTTCACATACAGTGTTGTAAAAGTACCCCGCCGTGATAGCTTTCTGTATGCAGCTGATATCGTTGGCATTCGGGTTGCTATTAACGATCACTTCAACGCGTTCACAAAGCCCTGCAAGCTGATCTCGAATGTCCCGAGCCCGACTGAGACTCTTAAACTGCAAGAACTGTTCGTAGCAGAATTGCTGCGAATAATTCGTGTCGGCCCACTGCTCCCAAACATTGAGCAATGTGAAGTGATCTCCGCCTGCGCGAACGAAGTTTTGACGAGCTTGGTCTGCGTGCATCTTCTTGTCTTTGGGGCGATAGAAGAGCGACGAGGACTCGGAAAGCATGGAGATGATAGTCAGTACCTAGTGACGAGATACTGTCAGCACTGAGCTATTACGTTAAGGTGTGGAAGACCGTACCTCATCAGTGCATGAGTACTTTTCACTGGAAATGATCGCTTTGGATAACATGGGATCGACAGGGAACTCAGCCATCCTTCTACCCAGTTTCGTGAGCTCACCACGGTCGTTCAAAGCCCCAAGGGCATATAACAACTCTAGTGCCCTGATAAGCGTCTCTCCCGGAGGTGGGTCCATGAACTCAAAGTCCATGAAGTTATTGATGCCGAGTGACTTCAGTAAGAGGACAGTCATCCCAAGATTTGTTCGCTGGATTTCGGGCACCGTATTCTCCTCCAGCTCGTTTGAAAACGCCCACTTCGTGTACAGCCGGAAGGCTTTGCCAGGCCCAACACGACCTGCTCGTCCAGCTCTTTGGTTTGCTGATGCTCGAGAACACTGTTAAACACAGGACGCAATGAGTTGCCAACGCAAACCCGACGCAACATCATCACTTACTGGAACTACGATCAAAGAAGACATGCCAGTGCGGGGATTATAGGAGTTTTGCTTGACGAATCCGGGATCAATGACAAATACCACACCGTCGATGGTAATTGACGTCTCTGCGATATTGGTAGCAAGCACGACCTTCCTTGCGCCCTCTGGCGTCGGTTCGAAAATCTTGGCTTGCATGTCGCTGGGTAAGTTGGCGTAGATGGGACAGATGATTAATTCGGCGATTTTGTTCCCGAGTGCTCGTGCAGTCTCCTGCAAGTTTTCTTGTGCTGCATCAATTTCGTCTTGACCCTGCAGAGAAGTGAATTTGAGTGCGATACAGAAATATGGAAGCCACGCACTGTGAAGAACACGAGAATGTCGCCCTTGGGTTGTGTTGTATGAATCTGGAAGACGGTGGTGATGGCTGCATGCAGGTAATTAGCCTCTGGCTGTGGTGTGTAGTGAATATCGACCGGGTATCGACGCCCAGGAACTATGTTAAGTCATGAGTATCACTTTCTCCATTTACACACAATAGTAACCCACCGTAAAACACAGGCGCATTGTCGAAATACTCGCTGAACTTCTCGGCATCCATAGTAGCACTTGAAATCAACAATCTAAGCTCGGGCCTGAATCTCGCGATATCCTAGGAAAGGAAGCGCTCAGAACCTAAAGCAAGCCGTGAGAAGTAGCACCACACACCTTGACGAGAGCAAAAAGGATGTCCGTACTTAGCGTCCGCTCGTGTGCCTCGTCAATAATCAGTGCTGCATACCCGGCCAGGTCAGGCTCAGTGAGGAACTCTCGGAGGAGCATTCCATCCGTCATGTACTTGAGCACTGTCTTGTCGCTCGTACAATCCTCGAATCGAATGGAATATCCTACTTCGTACCCAACTTTCGTACCCATCTCGTCGGCGACACGCGCCGCTACGGACATGGCAGCCACGCGACGAGGTTGCGTGCAACCCACCTTTTGTCCGTTGGCAGTATAGCCTGCTTCGTGCAGGTATTGCGGCAGCTGAGTCGTTTTGCCTGACCCCGTCTCGGCGACGACGATGAGCACCTGATGCACCTTAATAGCTTCCAGCAATTGCTCCCGGTATGTGTATATTGGCAGGGATTTCCGAGTTTCCTCGATGGTTTGCGCTGAAATGAAATTGTGAGAAAGAAATGATGAAGATATGGCCCTGATACTTACCTCGTTTTTCTGCCTCTTCAATTTGCTGGTGCAGGAGTTTGTCCTTGGCACTCATCGTTCCCTCGCCTTTCAGCGTCTGGTCCATCACGAACTTGATCGTCTGACTTTCGTCGAAAACGTACTCGTACTCGTCCACGATTTCCTTCTTGTCCAGTGCGCCGGTACGGAACGTGCTGTGCAGCGTTTGACTGGCCTCCCACTGGTCGACGTCCGTGGTGAATTGATCATCTTTGGGCTTGCCCTCTTCATACCGCTTGTAAAGGGCATTCTGCTTCTTCTCCTTGTCGATTTTGCCTTGCTCCGTAAGATAATCCTCGGGTAGCATATATCCGTCCCACTTGTCGTTGATTTTGAGCCGCTCCTCGACAAGCCGCAGAATCTCTTTCTTGCGCTCCAAGTCCCGTTGCTCCTGCTTGGTGAGCTTCATACCATGGAAGTAAGCCTCCTCGTCCGCGATCTCCTTTCTCAAGAGCTCGATCTGCTGCACCTCACGCTTTGTGAGATATTCCTGTCGGGAGTGTAGTCGCAGCGAAGGGAGTGCATGCGTCCGTGCTTCTGCATCGTCTGCCAGTTGTCGACGTTGCGCAGCCTCGGCCGTTGCACCTGCATTACGGGAGGAGCGATCCTCGACGACTTTTTTCGTCCTTTCCATATCTTTTCCACGCACCCGCTCAGCGAACTCGTCTCGTTCCTTGAGATCCCGCAGCCTCTCTCGTTCTTTCCTTTCGTCCTCGTCCTCCGGGATGTCCATTGCCTCCTCGTCCTCCACATGGGCTTCAACATCATCCGCTTTCCGCCGTTTGTGAGCCTTTTCCTCCTCGTCGCTTTCCCACTCCCTGCTGTCATGCTCTCTCTTCCTGAGATGCCGGTCCCGCTTTTCCTTGGCTCTATCCTCCTTCCGCTTTTCCTTGTTGCTTCCTCCCTCCTCCTTCCGCTTCCCCTTCAGCTCCACAACATCAGGCGTAGCGTCATCCTCAAGCAAAAACTCAAATTTGCGGGTGTTCAGCGCCTTTGCCTCCTTCTCAGCTTGCTTCCGTGCGCTGTCTGCAGAAGACTTGTGCTTGCCTTTCCTGGGAACGCGAGAGAAGAGCTCGTTTATGAATGCATGGGCGTCGGGGGTGTTTGGAAGGCCAGAAGCGGTGAGAGAAGCGAAGAGAGCGTCTGGCGTCTTCGATGTCGATGCTGGAATGTACAATATGAGCGATGGCACGCAGGAGCTGGTGGAATGGTAGCATACCTGAAGCCTGTACGAAGTCGATGATACTCCGGTCTGCAAGACCAAAAAGCTGAAAAGGCATATCAGGTATGTTCATTAGGCAGAAAGGACGGAGAGTACCCTAAGACAGTGGTCGCTGATGAAACGATGAAGGTCGCTCGACATAAGGCTGCAGATGTGACAAGAATGGCTTGTGACACCAATATGAAGTCACGACCTTGTCACGCCTAAATTACCAATTCTGCTCACCGTGCTTCGACGTTGCTGACGATGGGAGACGACCGCGAGCGACACTCGACTTCCAAGCACAAGCGTAGCAGAGACAAAGATCGCGATAACGAGCACAGAACCAAGAAAAAACACAAGTCCGAGCACAAGTCCCACAAACGCAAATCTCGCACAGATGCTGTCCATATCACAGACGATGACGCCAATGACGATGATATGTGGGTCGAGAAGAACATAGACAATGACGGCGAGCGGGTGAGTACGTGTCATATTTCCCCGCGTGGCGCTGACGTGTTGTGCTCACAAGCTTCTCGCGACGGACATTCCAACTGCAGAGTCTTTGAAGATCACTACCCACGCAGTTGCCGGAAAGACTGACCCGCCGCTACCGACTAGTCTGACGACTGAAACCAAGCTACAGCGCGACGAGTGGATGCTTATGCCGTCCGAGGGCGTTCCCGAGCCTCTCAGTTCGTCAAGACCATCAGCCCAAGGATTACCCACAGGTGACGAGTCTCTGACGGAGGACTATGGCGAATCTTCCTCGAGCAGACGGCCCCCTGGTGGCGACGTCGACTTCTTCTCTTCCCTTGGCACCGAACGCAAACGACCACCACGACCTGAAAAGCCTAATCCTGACAACGTATAGTACTACTCCTGTCCTCATACGTTTAACTGAAGTTGTACTCCAGATCAAAATCAGTTCCAGGGAACTCAATGAAGATCTCCGTGCTGGACGCTCAGTCGACCATGATGTACCTCTCCCGCCTCCAAAAGCCATAACCCCCGGTGGCCCAGGTTCTAGTTGGCGCATGATGCGCCTCCGGCGCGTATATGAAACCGCGGAGGAGGAAAACAAACCCATCGAAGAAGTTGCACTCGAGCGTTTCGGTACACTGCAAGCGTTTGAGGAGGCCAAGGCGGAACGGCAGCTACTCGACGAACGTGATGGCAGGCGTTCACAGCGCAGGGATGAAACAAAAGAGAGAGGTCGAGGACGAGAGGGTGGTGGAGAGAAACGCTTCATGTTTACTGACGTTGGCGCAAGCGGTGCTTCCTCCCGTAGCTCCTCTTTCAGACGTCCTGGTTCAGGTCCAACGGGAAGCACACCTTCTACACCCTCCCCGGCCAATCCGCCTACAAGCCGGCGCTTCGACTCCTTACGTTTACCGTCTCAGGCTGCATCCCCTTTGGCACAGTCGCATACACCAATACCGAGTGTCATGACGCCATCTGTGGCGACCACGAGCACGCACCGCGCTATGTCGCCTTCGTCGCTGAACAAGCTGCAAGCGCAGGTCCTCCGTGCGAGGTTGGTGAACGCCCCGAATGCAGAGAAGCTTGAGGAAGAGTACGAAGCAGAGGTGAGGCGTTCGAAGGGTGAAGAGGGCGGAGTGAGGACGCGCGTGGAAGTGCTACCGACATTGAATGTCACTGGGCAGATGTATGACGTTGGTCATGGGAAAGATGATGCAGAGAAAGGTCCTGGTAATAGGAAGAAGAAAGAGAAAGTGGGTTTTTGGACCCTCGAGCACGGGACTGCTAAACATATCTTGGATAGTTCGAAACCCGTGATCCTAAGACAGGAGAACTGCTCCGGTATAACGCTGACGATGATGACATCACACTGGGGGAGATGGTGAGGCAGGAGAGGTTTGGAGGGGGGATGGCGGACCAGAAGAACTTGGATGCACAGTTCGCCAAGGCTATAATGGGAGATGGCAAGTTTCAGGTGCGGGAGCTCTGACCACTGAGTTGCTGCCAGACTCATCAGGCGTCTACAGAACGATCTTGACTACATGGATGATAATGCAGAACGACTTGGACGGCAGAAGATGCGGTCAGACGCAATGAAGCGACAATTCGCTGTCCATGGTATGCCCTAGCACCCTCTATTCTCGTTTTTTGACTCAACTTCTCGTCAGACTACAAACGCACTCAAAAGGCCCTCGAAACATGCCAATTCTGCTATGGTGAAGATGATTCGCTTCCGAAAGCACCTGTCGTGGCAATGGGAACAAGAGCCTACCTTTCCTGCACCTTAAATGAGGAGCTTCTTGATGGACATTGTCTCATTGTGCCAATACAACATCATCTCACGATGCTGGAAGCTGACGATGATGTCTGGGACGAAGTGCGGGTGCGTAGATCACAGCTAAAGTCTCCCTCGCCAGGTATGCCTACTGACGAGCCGCACAGAACTTCATGAAAAGCCTTATGCGCATGTTCGCCGAGGAAGACAAAGGAGTCGTTTTCTATGAAACTGTTGTCTCTATCAAGTCCCAAAAACACACCTGCATTGAGTGCGTACCACTCCCGTGGGAGAAGTTCGACTACATTCCGGCGTACTTCAAGGAGAGTATTCTTGCATCTGAAGCGGAGTGGTCGACGCATAAGAAGCTTATTGACTTTTCTGCGCGGCCTGGGGGGTTCAGGCGCGCGATGGTACCGAACTTGCCGTATTTCATGGTGCAGTTTGATTACAAGGGCGAGAAGGGGTATGGGCATGTTATCGAGGGCACGGGAGAGTCAGCGGCAGCGGGTGAGGAGGACGCGGCGTTGGACGAAGGGGAGAAGGGTGGTGGGGAGTTCCCGAGGTGCGTTTATCTTATATCTGATGTGTCAGGTCCTGAAGCTTCTTGCAGATATTTTGCGGGAGAGATCATTGGAAACGTGCTGGATCTTGAACCGCGTCGGTGGATGCGACCTCGGAGGATAGAGTACCGGCAGAGCAAAGATCGGATTCAGCGATTGAAGAAGAAGTATGAGAAATATGATTGGACAGGGATGATTGGAGAGTCGTGATGGATTTGCGTTTTCGTTGCTGAACATGTTGTCTTCATGGACCTTCACATATGCACGTTATATTGTACTTATTGCATGTGAATTATCGTGAACGGTGTGGTCTTATGACCCACTCCGTTTCAGGCGCAACTTCGACTTGGAGTGGACAGCACAGTTACGTGGGACGTGATGCTGTCGACTGTAACGCAACTTGCTAGACCTACGCTTGCTCTAAATCGTACACACCTACGAACCCTTAGACAGGACTGCGTGCGCACACTGAGCACTATCGGCAATGGCAAGACTGACCAGGCGCTTCGCCGGTCATATCTCTATGGTATGCTATGGACTTGCGCGTCTCTTGACTCGATATTTCAAGCTGAACTATGTCCAGTGCCCTCGTCGTCCGACCGGATGCTCGACAAGTCTTTGAGCACACCGTCCGACGTCATCATATATGACCTTGAAGACAGCGTGCCGCCCTCCCCTCACGACAAGGATACTGCGAGGCAACGACTGAGTACGTTCCTAAGCGTACGTCGACACGTTCACGCTTTGCATCGTTCAAGCCTGACTTTGTTCGACGGGTCAGCGCACACCAGAGTCAAAGCTCCCGCATCCCAGCCGCATCGCTGTCCGCTTAAACGACATCAGCACGCCTTTTTTCGAGAACGATATCTCCCAAATCGTAGGTGTTCTCTATCCCATAATCGCTCCCCGCAGCTGATTGTTGCCTTGGCTTTCATTCAGCTCAAATCACCCTTCGTTCGAACGCTCGTGCTCCCCAAGATTCACTCCGTCCGCGACCTTCACCGCGTTTCGCGAGCCATACGAACTTCGCGGGCAAGAACTCCCACACCATCCCCCATACGCATCGTTGCAAGCATTGAAAGTGCCCGAAGCGCGTGGAACCTGGGGGAGATTGCCTCTTGGGCTTCGGAGTATGGCCCAGATGTAGGTGGGAAATTGAGTGCTTTGCTTGTGCGTTGTCCTCTTTATTGGCATCCATAGATGCTGAGGTGTATGCTTGTAGTTCGCAGCAGAAGACTGTATGAGGCTTTTATGCTTGGGCACAGGCTGAGAGCTTACTGTGGTACAGATTGTGCGGATACGTCGGTGGTCCGGACGCCTTCAAGACTTGAGCTCCTCTACGTTCGGTCCCAGATTACAATTGCTGCCAAGGCTTTTGGATTGGATGCCATAGATATGGTCAGCGAGTATCATTCTTCCGTTTGGGTTTACGCTGAAGTGAAACATGGCAGGTTTGTGTTAACTACAAAGACCTTGATTACCTGAAAGACGAATGTGAGGACGGAAGAAGGCTTGGATTTAACGGAAAGGTAAATCTCATGCGGGTCTGACTTACACTTCCACTAATGCGACTGTCGTCTCCAGCAAGCTATTCACCCCACTCAAGTTGATATTATCCACTCTACATTTGTTCCTACGGAGAAAGGTACATCATCTCTGTTCAAGTTGAATTCTGAATCAACACCTTCGCACAGAAATTTTGCGCGCCGCGAAGATTCTCCACCAGATGGAAGTCGCACATTCTTCTCAGAAAGGCGCATTCGGCCTAGAGATGGAGGGGGGTGGTAAGGAGATGATTGACGCTCCCATGCTGAAGCAGGCAAGTCTATACAGTTTCTTGCCTGGTGAAGTGTCTCATCCCATGGACAGGCTGAGAATATCATCCGGGAAGCGAAAGCTGCTGGCTTGGAGATACCCGTTGTAGGGTAGCTGCACGAATCTATTATATCCTGGCGGCAAGTCTTTCACCATTTTCCTCGACCGGCCAGTAGGCCCACAAAATAAATTCAGATGCATGTACACTGTTCCCCTGTAGCGACCTTTGGATAGATTCATCTTATAAGTACCATTCAATACTCAGCAACCTTGCTCACGATCTACAATGCGGCAGGGACGTCCTGCTGAGCATCAAGGTTCTATATATCGGACTTCTGAAGCATCTACATGTTCAAGTTCCGTTATACTCTCAGCACAATCCGGCTTCCGGTAGTAATGTCAATTAAAAAGGTAAGTGTCGATGTGCGAGTATCAAGACCTTGGTACGGTCCTGATGGGAAACACAAAATCGACATTATTCGCGGAGGATAGATCCTCTTTAGTGTCTTCAGTACTATACATTGTGAGTCTCATCAGCCATAATAGTAATCTGGTGTTGAGGAGCACCCGCGTTCGAAGCGAACACCGCATCTTTTCGCTGTAAATTCTCCTCTGCTCTGACATTATTACAATAGACGCAGACACTGTTATATGGCGTTTAGCGCTCGTTATGAATGTGGACACGCAGAAGGACCAAGCGTGCATGCTACCCTTTGTTGCAGCAGAAGTGTCACAAGGCGTGACCCTGAGACACGTTTGGGTCTCCAACAAAGAATCGGTGTTTATAGGTGCCACTCCGTTCGATTATAAGTTAGCTGTGGCCTACTGAGTGGTTCCGACCATCTATCACGACCAATAAGTGGTTTTAAGGTTGAAAGGCCTCACCTGCATTATCATCCTGCATCTTACTGTGCTTCGTTGTGCACTATTTCCCTATTCCCCTGTTGTATCCGTATACCCTCGGCATCGCGAATTGTTCTCGTATCTCTTTCCACTACTTTCTACCTGTGAAAGCCACAGTCAGCTTTCCCTAACTCGCACACAAACCACCTAATTGAAACATCTCACTCCAACCTCAACGCGAAATAATGAACACCGCACGGCTATCATCCGCCTCCCCCTTGCGTGGCATTGCCCAACCGAGCTCCTGCCTTGCACACTCATCCCCAATAATACCCAAGCGGCTATGCTGCGACGTCCCAATAAATTCGACATATACCCAGTACATGCAGTCGCCGGATTTTTACCTCGACACATTCTTCAATCCTGTTTGGATGCCCGGCCCACACGTTTTCACCTGGAATCCAGATGGAACTGTCAGATACTCAGAAACGACACCTTCCCCACCAGCGCCCCGTCGCCTCAGCGGCAAAGCACCATCCGCTCAAAAGACATATGCAGCAGCAGCAAAGTCGGCATTGTCCCAAGGCTTGTTTCCAAGCCGTGGGGAAATGTCGTCGTCACCGAGCGTGGCGAATGCCGAGGTCGAGGATGTGCCAGTCAAGGAAGTCGAAGATGATGACCTGGTGTATACATGGCCACCTAACTTAGCCACCTACCAAAGAGAGATTGGGGAGCGAGGCTCGGGTGGCACGTTAGGGCGTGCCGACGAGAATGTCACCACTGCAGTATTGTGTGGTGCCTCGCCAACTATGTCAGCAAGTACAGGCGGTTCTTCCCCGTTGATCACAACCCCAGCGCAAAGCGACAACGGTACCTATGTGCTCTACGGGTCCGAGGAAGGGGGGCTCGAGAAGATGACGGGGCTCAAGAGGTTGAGGTGCAAGGCACCACCCCCGCTCTGCCTCGACGACAGTAATGGAACAGGTGGTGACATTGGAGAGATTGCATGCATCCTACTGGATCGCGATGGTGAGCGCACTGCACACGAGACACATGTAAGTTTCTCCTACTCTCGGACGTACATAAATTTGATTCTGATATCCCTTCATTAGATTCTAAGTCCGCTGACAGCAGCGATGGAGATTACCTCCAAGTTGTCCGCGCGGGTTCCTGCGACGTAGTGTGTCTGAAAATTGCGGAACAACGATGTAAAATACTTGGATCCTGACAACTTACGTTTCGTGTACCACCGCAGCATTGCCTAGCTAATATCATCCAGAGATGACATCTTCCCTGTATCTCATATTCTGTAGCGATACTTTATCTTTTTCGTGGCGTTCCAGGCTCCTCTTTCCCCGATGGCTACACAATGTATATCGATCAGTTCAAACTTTGTGGACATCGTAAACCTAATCAACACTCAGAGTGTCAGCGTTGCATCCTCATTTCGAGGCTAGTCAACGTTACCGTGTTTACTGCATTTGGGGCTGAGATACCCTCTAGGCTGAGGGTTGGATTTAAAATTGTGAATATTGGGTCTTATGGTGGCGCTTCAGCGCGAAGATAGTGTGAGTCAGTGACTGCGGCATAGCGGAAGACGACAAGGGAGATAATCTACGCAGAGATCGAGCGTAGTCGTGCTAGCCTCATGTAGTACACGAGGTACCTACCGTCTAGTTTGTACACGAGGTACCTACCGTCTAGTTTGTACCCGTCTAACCACCCGCGTCGTATTTCCTACATCTTCACCGACGGATTCTCTGTGAGAATCATTGCACCAACTCAAGCGGTTTGGGTCGCCACGATTTCTTCTAGCTCTGGCTTGAGATTGGCGTAAAGGCTATTGACGTCATGCGTAGGATTCCACCCGATCAATCTAGCACGTTCCGCTCGCGCACGTGAGTTCGTTCCTAACCAAGAACCCTATCAATGATTAGTTCAGTTCGTCGATAATCAATCGCTATTGCCGTAGGACCTACCCCGAAATATTTGGTCAACTCGTCATCTGTAAAAACGGTGGCCTCTGGACTTCTACCAAGCCGGGTCTCATACAACAACTTCGCTATGGCCTGCGAGAGTTCACCCACGCCATACTCCCCATTTTCGCCGAAATAATAGCCCTGACGCCCATGGCCTGTTGCATCAGGCCCTTTCCTCGCAGCATCGAAAATGGTGGTGTAGAGCGTGGCTATATCATCGATGTGAACGCTGGGCCACACATTCAGTCCTTTCCCGATAACTCCACCCTGCTCTCTGGCAAGGCCGGCTTTAATGACGAGAGGGATTTGGATAGAGTACGGGTTCTGGACGCCGAGTGAGGTCAACAACGTGTTCGCGATGCCGTATATTGTCGAAGGCAAAATGATATATGTCCTCGCGTAACCTGTTTAATGTCGGACATAGGCAACAGAGATAGGCTGAAATCAACACTTACCTTCTTCGTCGGCAGCAACGACTGCGATGTCAACTTCACGCTGCGGTTGTGTCTTGGGTAGCGACTCGATCTTTGGGATGTCGAGATCGGAATAAATCTCATCGGCAATAAAGTTTCCATCAGCCTGGTCCATTAGGATACCGGTTCCAGACTGTCGAGGAATATTAGCGTGACATCGTCATGGGGAAGGGCATATACATACGGTATGGATGAGAATAGGAGCCTTGCCAGTCCTTTCATGTTGTTTCTTTAATCCTCGGAGGATTGCTTTGGCTGCATTGACGTCATTGACTTCAGCCTGGGATTCTCGCGGTCAGTTATGGCCTAATTCAACGGTTCTTAATTTAACGGACAGCAGTTACGACAACATCTGCTTCGCTGGCAAGGGATGTCAGCATGTCAAAATCGCTATTGGAGCCAATGACGGTTTTGACGCCGACGCTGTTAAACGAGGGGGCCTTCTGAGCAGAGCGAATCAAGGCAGTTATATCAAATGTATCAGAGTTGGGGTGGGCTAGCAAGGCAGACAGGACAGTTCCGCCGACATATCCTGCAGATAACGGTTAGCATAGGTCAAATTGTCAGGTCCACCAGGAACCCACCAGTAGCGCCCGTTACAAGGATGCGTGTGGTTTCAGATGTCGACATGATGAGTGGCTTGAATGAAGTGTAGGCTTGGATTTGGATACTACTACACAGATGATCTGTTACTTTTATCTTCGCGTTACTGACTTACTTATAAGTCGAATCATGATGACGAGCTATGACCATTGGATCACAAAACCCCTGACATTTGAAAGACTTAGTCATGGCATCGCATTGTTCTGATCAGCTTCTGATGCTGACATACTCTTCTGCAGATTTTAAAGAAGTCGTGGACCATATCCGAGTTACATTAATCGTTACCTTGCTTGAACCAAATTGGGATTTGATTACTTACATAATATCATGGGAACTTTAGATTCTCGACGAATTCCCGTACGCGTTCAACGCTGACCGTCCTAACGTCGATTTCCTATCGATTCCCGGGACGGCGTCACGGTCAGTAGTTCAAACCGTATTCGAACCTTGCCACTTGTAATGGGTCGTAGCGCGGTATTCATGAAGATATGGCCATTAATATTGGCATCGCTCTAAATACGATAAAGCAGCCTGAACTGGAGAGCGATAGCCAAACCAAGTGTAAACGTTTCATATGGCAGCTCCCATGATCATTTATTCAAGTCGTTTATCTCATTCTCGCCTATCTACATGATGACCGGGGCTCAATGCGCAGCAGACATCTCCATTACAGCGTGCCCGCACCTATTGACACCTGTTGCTCGCATCCACCGCTCTTGTTTTGCCGTGCAATATGCATATGGAAAGATTGGACCGGATTTCCGTCGTGTAGCGTTTCAAAGAGCGAGATTGCCGCAGCAAATCTATTATTCTAAGGTATTTGCATTCGCTAGAAGTTTTGTTACCGAATCCGCTTATGTAGCACCACTGACGTGTGTTTCAGTCACCGAAGGAGACTTATCGGTGATGGGCTACGCAGTCTGAACTCTTTGCAACCATGGTCAGTTGTACCCGATCGTTTCTGACCCTGTAATGCCTTCATATCCAAGTCCGGCAGGAAGCGGATGTTCTGCATACAGGACATGTTCAATTGGTCTGTTGAAGTTGGATGGGACGAGTTTTGGTTCCAGGGTGTGAAAAACATGGAGAGCGATCCATTATTCTACGAGTTAATGTCACGCCTGCCCGAGGATGAGGAATTACGTGGTGGTGTGATTGTAGGGGAGTCATCAGGCATGGGTAGTGGTCCGTCGAGCTCGAATATGTCGATTATCATCAATGACTAGCTGCCTAACATAATTAACTGTTATTTAACCCCTCTAACCCCAGTTATTTTATGGTTAATTCTAGGCAGGACAGCACCTTTTCAGCTATAACCCGGGTTAGTAACAACACTGCCGTGTGACTGCGACATAGCGGAAGACGACAAGGGGAGATAATCTACGCAGGGATTACAATCATTTCAGAGGTGGATACTTTTCGGATGGTCATTTCAAGTTGTATGATAATTGCCATCACTGAAATTACAGAAATCGGATCAGTGCTGATAAGGTCAGAGCAGCACACAGAAGATCGCAAAAGGTGCGCCAGGTGCATCAGCATGCAGAAGGTGGGTGGGGAACATATCAGGTCTGATTGAGAACCTGGTTTTCAGGTCAGAACGCGGAAATTGGGCAGATAACTCGCAGCTTAGCATAGTTTTTAACCTTATGAGTGCAGATATGACGAAAGCGCTGATACATTCTGATACGTTCTGATATATTCACACCAATCTGATAGGACCTGATACATGTCATTGGAGTACTCCACCACACGGTATGAGCAGACATCTAAGTACGTCTAAGCATGGTTCAGAGTTGTGAAGAGAGTGAGAAATTACGACAGAATGGAAACTCCGGAGACAGGCGAGAGCAACTTGAGGGTAACGGAGGAACTGTGAGACGAGACAATCGGCCCGGAAGATGTGCTGATGCGAGACCGGAGAGAGCGAAGTGGGACATGCGAGATCAGGGTGACTGCGGAGCCGATGAGACGAATGAGAGAAGCGGACTCGGAAACGTACTAACCGGAAAGATAGGCAAAGGAAGATAATTTTCCCCCTTACTTTTCCCTTTCTTCAGTGCGATAGTCTTCGCCTTGGAGGCAGCAGTGTTGTTGGCAGCGCGGTTGTACTGGACTTTTCGTGGTGATCTTCGGACCTGGGGCTCGAGCTCCTCTTCCGACTCTTCTGCTGTTAGCGGACTCTCAGATACGACCGCCTTCGCTTTCTTGCTACGTGGTGCTGGTGTAGCCGCAGTAGGTTCACGGGAAGGAGTATCAGGTGGAGGGGGAGGAGCCTTGCGTGGGAGTCGCGACATCGGCGTTGGGGACTCAGAGGGTGTATCAGGCAGAGGAGAAGGTGCTTTACGTGAAGGAACCATTCTATGGGGATGAGGCGCTTTAGGTGGAGGATTGGATGGAGCCGGAGAGGCTGAGATTGACGCATTTCATGGGATCCACCGAGCGAACTGCAGACAGTGCTCGCGAGGAGTAAGATCCTTCCTACATCAGAGCATTACCATTAATATTACGATGCTCAAGCACTGAATACACTCACAATTCCTTGCTAATGTCTTTTTTATGGCTAAAAGAGTGAGATTAAGTCGATATATGCGCAATATTTTAGCATATAATCCAACAAGTCATGGCCATGGACACTTAGAAGTCTTAGTATCACCATTCTCTTCATCATCTGTTGGCTTCCATTTACCTCGTTCAAGGGCTCAGGGGATGGTGTTTCTGCTGGGGCGTCGGAAATTGCACAGGACAAGTCAGAACTTAAAGAACATGTTGTATCATCGGAACGAGAGGACGTGAGCCAAATGATGACGACATGCCATGATGGTGGTCAGGTCACCTCAGGTGTGGACACAGTAATATTTGTTTGGGCCAAACAACACGACAACAAGGTCCAAATACAATCATCACATGATCATTGATGACCTTTTCCCTAAGTCCAGCCATCCCCTCGTGCTCAGTTCGAAGCCACAAGACAGAGCATATACAATGTGCGCTATGCACGGGTGGCGATGGACACTGTTCCTAGACACTGTGGCACGGATGCAGGCGTGGGCAAGGCGGATGAGCTCACTGGACCGTTGTGGAGGGGTTGGAAGAACATCCCGGAGCACGACGTGGTACGAGTGAGTCTGTGGCTTCTTTCTTGCCTCGTATGGGGGAGTGGTGACAGCACGTATCCGCTACACCTTGGCCTATTTAGATTGGATTACCTCTTGCATGCCGCTGGGGATGGACTTTCACTCAAGCAAGTCGAGTTCAACGACATCTCGTCGTCGTCATTACTTGGTTCGCTTTCTGAGCGCGTGGCTGCTGTGCATAGACACATCACATCCTTGCATCTACACCATATGATTCATATCTGTCTACATTGCCATATCTGATTTCCTAGAGAACAACACCACCTCTGGATTCGCCGAAGGTCTTCCTAAGGCCCACGACGCGTATGGTATCCGAGGGTCGAATCGATATGATACAGTGCTCGCATCCTGTTTTTTGTGCAGCCCAACGAGCATAATTTGTTCGACTGGCGCTGGCTGGAGTATGAGCGGCTCGAGAAGTACATCCGCCATCTTCTACACGATCATCAGACTAACCTTGCTGGATAGGCACGAGGTCCACGTCACCCGTCAAACACTCGCTGAGCTTGCTATTTATACGTTGTTCGACCCTCATGATGACCATCCCCTCCCTCTCTAACCAACCACTTCATAACGTACAAAATCTCCAGTCTACTTCCACGTATCCTACATACCATTTGATTTCACTGCACTCTCGTATTATGACTCCCATTTCCTCCTGGAGCGTAGTTGCGCCATCAAATGCCCATCACTGCCCTTGCATCTTGCAGGCAGTAAGAAAGTCCAGGAAGCACTCACGCGCCCTGGCATGCTCGCATTCCTCCACAGTCTATGTGCGGAAGAGCACGAGGCGTGCATCGCAATGGAGATGATCGAGACTCTGCGTGAGGTAGGCGGGTACCTTGTGCGTGCGGCCCTCTTCGAGTGAAAGTGACAAAAGCGTGGAGATTTAAGCAGACGTCCTGAACTGGGCATCTTGGGCCTCATATACACTATTTGGGACGGAAGACGTGGTGGAGCGAGAGGTGTGTTGGCTTGAAGGACTAAGGGCACGGAAGGCAACGAGGGTGGCGTTGCTGCTGGGTTCTCAGTGTTGGATAGTGTAGTGTATGATACAATCTTGGGATTGCAAACACGAGAACACTACGGGTCAAAATATTTGGAAGAACAGTCAGGAATGGTCTGTCCCAGCTAGGTAGTTGACCAAGTCACCCCAGTTTTCTTCGTCATATATAGCACCTCTTTTAAAGAATGCCACCCTCCTCTGGTTCAAGGAGGCCTCATTAGAGGCATATCGCATTTCCATCGCGACAATGTCTATTCCGAACGCGATGGAGCTCCAGGATACACCACATGCATTGTCAGATTCAGCACATGGGAATGGGGCATCAAAACTCCTGTATTAGTTAAACATTGACATGTCCCCTACATACTGTAAAATGAGGGTAAAATATTAAGTGATCCCCTTACACTCCATTGCTGAACTGGACTGAGAAAATTTAGCCATTCTGTTGTGAAAAAGCACGAGGAAATTGATGTAATATTTTTCCTTCAACTGGATTATTATGAGTAGGAGAGGCTTTCTAAAATCATCAGTATTATGACATGAAAAAGCACAGAACAAAGATTCATATCACTGAGGTGTTCTTCATGGGAAAAGGCTATCCATGT
>MU837840.1:940-22993 GCA_029603245.1 Rhizopogon salebrosus TDB-379
GCGTCTTCATCTAAAGATGTGCGAAATCAATTGCGAAAAGTTTTATCAGTCGTTGACTTATCTCACTAGATCTTTGACGGTTCGCCCTTATCTAAATGGCAAGCCAACAATGTAGGCTTGACACGCAATGTCAGTACATTTCTATCCTGCTGGAGTCTTTGATAACCTGACACTGATACAGGGAAGCGATTTTTGGGGTGATGGTACCAAGAGCATCCCCCGTCGCTCACCTCCCCGCCGTGGCCCATCTCCCCCTCGTCGACGCAATTCCCTCGATTTCTTGTACTTCCGACGACCTGTAGATGCATCCCCGTCAATACCGCTCAAGGCCCGGCGTTGGAATTTCAGCTTATTCACTGGAAGAATTCCCGCACATACGGTCGACGTTGCTCCTGCTCGAGATGAAGACGTGAGTCGATCGTGACTAATATTCCATCGTCTTTGGCATTACTGTAATTATTTGCAGAGATATGCCATTGCCCCTCCGACCGAGGCGGAAGTGGCTGCAGCTATGCAATATGCGACTGATCATGCAGCCGATAGTGGAACGTCACCAGGTCAAGCTGCAGCGGGGGCACAAGGCTCCGAAGTCTGTTCACAAGGACAACCGGCGTCGCAGTCCACTCAACCTGTGCAAAATTATTCTCCCTGTGTAGACGAACCATCGTATGAGATAGCGTGCTGTGGATTTGTGATACGTCGTCAGTCCACCGCATAGCTCTAGTGATTACATGTTCCATGGATATTTGGGATTGATACGTTATTAAAAATATACAATAAGGAAGGGAGTGTTGTACCTGCAAAGTTTCAAATATCTTTGAAAGAACAATACACATCTTCGTGATAAATGCGAGTCGCTTTAAATGGTTCCAAAGCATCAGTCGGGGTGCAGAACATATATATGCAGTTGTGGACAATCCCAGAGTTTACACCTCGCCAATCCTATTGGAGGAAAATTTCCACCGAAACACGGTTGAATCTGACGCGTCAGTAGGCAATGCGCGGACTGGGGATCCACATTGGGGCTCCATTCGACAGAAGCACGGTCTTCTTGCTCTGTTATGTGGACACGCTGTCTATGGCTTCTGTGGATGGCAACACATTTGCAATAGCTGCAGAACTAGCCATAGCCTTCGATGGTCATGGTATCATAAACTCGGAACAACCACACCTTGAAACCTCTCGATTTTGAGATGATTACATCCTGCAAGCGAAACCAGTTGTCAGCTTGAAACACGCCTGGAATTACCTTCTAAGATTGTACCCCGGATCACAGAGTCCAAAGAAATGATTGTCAAGAAAATTTATGCATTACAATGCAAGCGGTATTGGCACATGGAAAGATGGTAAAACAAACAAGATGCCTGGCTGAGTTCATGTATTACAATGGCAGAGCGCAGAACAGAGAAACGGAAAGACAAAAGAAATAACGGCAGAGACGAACAGGGAGGGAAGAACGATGAAATATATAGGTGCTTCCAACAGCTGACTGGCTGCGGAATGATTGGTTCGATAAGGAATGTATGAGGCTTCTTCTCCAAGACGAAAAAAAACCCCGTTATGGGCACAAATTCAAGAGAAGGTCGTGATTTAACCGTAAATGAGGAGATGAAAAAAGAAAACTGACGAAATAAATAGGGATGATAATTTCCTGATTTCGAACCTTGGTGTGTGGCCAATATTGACGAGTCCATGCTTGGATAATATCAAGCCAACAAGCGGATAGATTGCAGTGCCGTCGTCCAGCCGAGTCGAGTGGTAGATACAATGGAGTCTGTTCTTCATGTTGATACAACAGGGATTCCGCAAAATTGATAATGAATGAATGCGTCATGAAAAGTGTGTTAAACGTAAGGGAACCAGCCAACCGGTGAGTTTCGGAAAGATGCGTCAACCGCTTGCAAGGTCGATACTAGCACCAAGAACGCCGTTTCTATCACGATGGATGCTGTCATTGAAACCACTAACGGTGCCATGAGTACTATGATAGTGCTGCCGCTGCTGCTCTTCTTCAAAAAGCTTTCTGCCAACGTCAGCACGCAGGTTAGCACCCAGGCCAGATTTGAGAGACATTGCTGTGCGCGGCGCGGACGTAACGGCAGGGGAAGGAGAGACGTTGATGAAGTCATTGAGATTAAAAGGAACATTGCCTGGGGTGGGTGGAGCTTGAAGACTGTTCGGCGGCGAACCCGAATAGGCATTGGAAGTATCACTGCACCTAGATGGGGAAGGTGGAGATGGTAACAACGCAGAGGATTCAGCACCCTCGGTTGGGGTAGGTGGGACAATTATTGGTTCTAAAGGAGGCGCAGGTGCGAGAGCTCCAGAGGAAGCAGTATCCATTCGCAATGGCTGGCTCAATGGCTGCGTACTGTCCTGGCTAGAGGATAGAGTCTCCGAAGTAAAACTGTGCTCTGACCTCAGCGAACTTCTAGGGTCCTGGCCAGCAAACAGGACCTTTCCGTTGGTAAGGAGAGATGCGGATCCGCTTCCAAGGGCCCTGAAGGCGGCGAGATCTCGGGTATCCCTGTCCCGAGTTGTTGTAGGACGAACGGGAGACGGTGACGTGTGCAGGTAAAGCATAATATTGGCCGCTTCCTCGTCATCTGCACGAGGTGTCGAATAGATATTGTCGCCCGAGTTCCGGGGGGGAGTAGCTGCCCGAGGCATGGAAAATGATGACTCGGCTGATGGCAGCAGCGAAGTCGCTGCTGTCGTTATGCGAGCAGAGCTCTGTGCATAGTGCGACATAGACTGAAACGAGCTCGCATCAGATGCAGCGGAGAGCGATGACCGTGGCGATGACACGCTAGCTACAGAAGGGCGTGACTGGAGAAGCGACGTCAAAGTAGCCACAGCTTGCCGCTCTTTATCCGCCGGGTCCTGTGTGGATTCCTTTTGCTTGCCTTTATCGGCACGCTTGGCTCTAGAACGAATCGAATCGACCTTGCGGCTACGCGACTGGGCGCGGGTGCTCTCTGCTATACTGCGTACAGCAGGTGCACGTTCAGATCCTCGTGGACGAGATCCAGCAGTCGAGCGGGCGGCTGCCTGGACAAGGGGGTCTTTTGGGTTGCGCACTGTTCGAACCTGTTTCAACAAGGGAGGTTCGAGAAGGGCAGTGAACAGGCTCTGGGTCGCGTTGGGACTGGAACCTGTCCCACCCGTGGGATAGTAGGAACGGGGAGCAGATGAGGCAGATATAGTGGGAGGAGCCATAGCTCCACGCTTTGGAACCGTGCCCTGTGTAGCGGGATTGTTGTAATAGTTGTTTCCGGTAGCGGCCTTGCGCTTTGTGCCGATCAGGCGCGGTGGAGCAGCAGCCAGGGCACGGGTTTTCGCCTCGAGGTCGGTCAGTTTGACATGAGGAATATTATGAGTAGCTTTGTAGGAGGCATATGTCAAACGGGCACGGAGATTACGCGTCAACTAGGGAAAGGAGACAGGAGTATGTTAGCATTCTCGTCGTATATCACGACCCGCTCCCACAGATGGCAAGCTCAGCGAGAGATCCGGTGTGCGAGTGCCATAGAGTACAGAATACTCCGAATGATTTTTCAGGTCGCTGGCGCGAAGAACTACCCGCCAACGCGTCCCGCGTAAGGACTCAGTCTGAAATGAAATAACTCACCATTGAAAATTCTGCAGTCTCATAGACTTTCCGGATAACTGCCAGCTTCTCGTCCCTCTCTAATGGATCAACATCCATTGATGCAGAAGGACTGTATGGTTGGAGGTAGGTGATTGGTGGGGACGCTGAGGTCACCGAAGACGACGGAGTCGCCATAAGGAGCGCGTCGGTGGGGGTTTCTAGCAGTTATATACAGAATAAAGCACAGTATAATACAGCGAGTGCGTTGGGTGGTCAATAGTAAAGACCTGTAGGCCGTTACCTACGACGAAAAGAGGATGTTCGTCGCTGTGTGGGACGAGTAGGAGCGCGTTAAGGATGGAGCACGCGCGACGACGCGCTAGTCTTATTCATCCGGATTCCCACGGACCAATTGGCCCGCACTGTCCGGTTTGTGCCTGTTTTGGCCAAAATTGGTTCACAATTCACAGAGCAATTTCACAAAAATCGAGCAAACTTATCAAGAAAAAAACGCGTTCATACCCACCTTTACAAGGATTGTCCTCGACGGAAGATGACATGAAGTTGAAATAAGCCATGTTTTCATGGGTGAGATTGGTGGCCCATGACATGGGATTGATGAATCGATTAAGGTCACAAGATGTTTGGTTGCCGACATGATAATCGGAGTTCACGCGGGTCTAGAAGACGTATCACAAGGATATGTAGCTGCTAGCTGGGCTAAGCTGGCACAGCCTGGGAGTTATGCCTTGCAAGTTTAAGGCATGATAAGGTAAAGGCCCACACGAACGCCTATGGACGCCCACACTAGATCTGCCATCCGGAAGGCACCACTGCGTCTACTTCGGACGGTGCTCCTTTGTTCCTTGTTGGGGCTATAACCTCCGGGTCTCCGGCGACAGCGCCACTTAGTTCTTCCCAATACCATCGTGGAAGTAATCCCACGCGATCTTCCCCTCCTTCGACGTCCCTGACATCCACATCATCCAGTAGAACAGCAGAGACACCCGTCTTTGGCATGAATTTGATGCGCCAGACATTATCCTTTGAACCCCCTCTGATTGTGTTCTTGAGGAAAGATAGAAATTGGTCTCCCCATGCTAGACACACATTGGGGTCCCAGGCACCAGGTTTCCCCCGAACCAGGCGGGGTATCTGTACAGTTCGGAAGACTTGCGTAGTCGTCAAGTGGCCTGATGGCTTCCTAAATCCAACAAAAACCTCCTATAATGCAGTGCTAAGAAGGTGCTAATTCAACGTCATGGATTTCTTACCGGAACTCCTAACAGAAATGATTGAAAATAAAATTTCAAAAGCTTTCTGTCATGTAGCGTCAAGAAGAGTAGTTGTTTGAA
This sequence comes from Rhizopogon salebrosus TDB-379, assembly GCA_029603245.1. Lineage (NCBI taxonomy): Eukaryota > Fungi > Basidiomycota > Agaricomycetes > Boletales > Rhizopogonaceae > Rhizopogon > Rhizopogon salebrosus. Next base: position 5,888 of record MU837840.1, read on the forward strand.
ACTAAATTTACCCACTTCTCAAATTTGGCTTCGTCATGCGGTCCACGAATTGACAACGAAGTTTTAAGTTCCACAAAATTGTCAGTATTTCCTGTGTGTTTTCCTGTGACAAATCATGTCTTGCTACCTGATCACTAAATCTGAGCCACGTACCTCGGACGCAGTCTACTTCTCCACCGATGATGATCCGTGTATCACCCAACTTAGTTTTAACAACGCTACACCACTGAACGTTGGTATTGACGTCACCTCCCCAACCAACAGCACTCGAGGAACCGGACGAATTATGTTCACGTCCAGCAGGAGTCGAAGAGGTGCAATACGATTCAAATGAGTATCCATAATAAGATTGAAGTCGTTGTCGGGGTTCAGTGTTGTTCCTTCCCCAATGTGAGCGAAACGCATGTGTGAAACGAGAAAAGGCTTTACTTTTCCTTTAGCTTGGCGTCTGAGAGATGCTCCTCAAAGTACATAGTACCGTCAACATACATGACATTAAGCTCCCAGGAGTCTCGATCTTCATAAGGGGCCGTCAATATTCTCCCTCACCAAAATCATTCCCAAGGTAAACAAAGATTATGCGGTGAAGGAAATGGTATCTCACTTTGTCATGACCCCTCTCCAGCATATTACTCCAATGTCTGGGCTTTGCCCTTGTATACCCTTCTTGAACCGTGACCATGCACGCAATAAGCTATCGATGCGTCCACGTTCATCCTGGCACCGTGTCCAATTCGCGTAGCCATGATTGAGATCTGCGCCACGCGGGGGATCAACGAAGTAGCGCAGTGCAGAGTCATCAAACTGTAGAATGCGAGAGGGAGAGTACGAAAACGTAAGAAGCTGACTAGGACGCTGAAACGCGGGGGTGTGTGAGGGAGTATGTGAAAGGCTTGGAAAAGTAAGAGTATAATCGCTTGCTATTTTGACTCTAGCCACCTTTCCCTCAGGCCGAAGGTCATCATCTGCGGACCGTTTGAGACCCATGAGAATGGCTTAGCACTGGTGCAGGAAACTTGGAATTGGTGCAACTGAGGTGTAAGTGTGTAACATTGTTTGTTCTAGAAGCTTTTGCCAAACAACTGCACATAATAACATGTAAATGATGTGATTCATTGCGGCAATGATGGTGTGCACTCTAGGCTAAGCCGCTGGTGCGCTGAAGGATGGAACGAGGCTGGCGCAATGCACCACCAATATTTCCATTTTAAACTGCGCAGGGCCTTTCGTTTGGTTCATTTCCGCCTTGTTCCCAAAATCCTACCTCGAACCTTGAGGCAACGTGTGGAAGGGCCTCCATCTTTGGTTAACCACTTCTTCCGTTCATAGTCACGGTCCACACGCACATTACTGCGAGGTTCGATCTGTATTAATTTCCTCTTCCAAGAATGATGCAATGAATGCACCGAATTACGACCGTGTATTTAATAAGGCCTAAGCCATGTTTAAGGCGAATGGCTGCTTACCCAGCACACGACTTCCCGGTGTCGGTGGTTTTGAAAGTCCTAGTCATGGACTCCCCGTCAGGAGCTTGGTAAGTTATTACTGTGCGTATTGACAACCCGCAGCACATTTTGCCTGCGATGCCACTTGCTCCAAGGAGAAAATCTCAACCTTCCCACCAGATTCAAGCGCGAACGTAAGCAAAGTTAAGCATCTTATGTAATCGGCATTCCGTGGCTTTCATTCAACGTTTACCCGAGGCTCGCCCAGCGTAACAGAACGGACTTTTTGCTGTCGCAAAATCAGTACAACAGCGATGAGTGACCTCTTTTATGAGCTGGTTTGTATGCCTTATATCTCCCGCGACGCCAGACGGTCACGTAACAACCTCGACGGAGCAAACATCAATCACCAAAGCACTGCTCCGTGCTGATCACTTGAAACACGAAGAGAGTGCGTGTCCGGGTGAATGTGCCGTGAGTCTTTGGCACGAGTCCTCACCCTCTTTAAGCCCTCGCTCTGGTTCTCCTGACTCCTCAACGTCCTTTCTCATCACACAAGCAGTACTAACGACACCATGAATTTCTGTGAGTACTCTTATCCACCTCATTCTTCCAGTAACCAACGGTCTAACTGGTGCAGTTACGAAGAAACCCAAACGATCTGCGCTTCCTCCTGGATGGCCTTCGCCATTCCACAACAAGTGCAGTCAGAGGGACTGCCAGCATGCTAACAACCCACAAACCGTCAAAGGGGTTTACCAATGCCGCGGCGTTCCAGGAGGATTCTACTGCGACGGCACATACAAAATCTCATCCACCCGAGCTCGTGAGACAGAGCATTACATTCAAGAGATGGCCATGGCCCGTAGATTGGCCGAGGAGGAACAGAGAAAGCGTAAAGTTTCAGAGGTGAGGCCACCCGAGCTGGGTTCGCGCCGTGGAAGGATGAACCTGGCTGATAGGAGGATACCGGACGAGCGAGAGCGACTTGGGATCAAGCAAGCCCCTCGCGGCACGGAAAACAAGAAGGTGCAGGTGCATGTACCGTATTCAGGTGGTCGCCCTTCGCAATCCGAGATAGAGTCAGAATACAAGACTGACCAAATCATGATGCACCTCTATCCTGAACTACAAATTCGACCAAGATGGTGAGTGATGCATTAGTCATTAGAGCTCATACTCATCAACTCTTAGGATATGATGAATACTTGACGAGTCTTATGCGCCTCCCGTTGTGATTTATTTAAGGCTACTTCAAGCCAGCCTTTTGCTAATACGACACAACCACGACAATTCGCCTACACAAACTTTCAGTTATGTCCTACCAGCATACCACATATATTTTATTCTACACTTGCAACATGTCGTTTACACTTTGTAACAACTAAACTCCATTTCAGATATACCATGCCGGACAGGTGCCGCTGCCTTCTTGACCTAGGTGTGATTGAGAATGGGTAAGTGCAAAGACGTGGTAAATGACGACACTGAATCAACTCAAACGACTTCCATGATCACACCCAGTGTCCGCTGAGGGGTCTTATTCACGTCAACGACAGCGGGAACGGATACCATAGCAGTCCACACCGCTGCCTCACCGTGCTACGCATGTACTAACCGTATAGATTCAAACATACTAGTACTGCAACGCTCCTTCATCAAACTTAGCTCGCAGCAGACTTTCCCAAGCATTTTACCAGCCTTTACTAAAGTACATGTCACTACGCTCGCAACACACCGTTTCCCTCAACAAGCATCTGCATCGGTTAAGAAAGGCTGACTCCTCCCACTGCCCTTAAATGGAAGAAATAATCCACCATTTCATTCTAGATTGCCAGCACTATCGGAAACAAAGATACACCCTCACTTCCGTGCTCAGTCGTAAAGCCTCATTCCTTCCGTTCCTTCTATCAGACCCCGACGCGACCCCGCATCTTGTACGCTATATTAACGGTACCAAAAGACTAAAAGCAACCTACGGTGAAGTCCGCCTCCCCACCAAACACCCAGACTGAATCACCACTGTATAGAAACCTGTGACGCACCAGCGTTGTGCTCACACAACATATACATAATGATGCACTGGGCCCGGCCTCAGGCCCTCAAGCCCTCAGGCCAAGCCGGGCCCACAGCACGGGTTTACAAGGGCCCAGGGCCTGGCCTCAAGTTTCACCAAGCCCGAGCCCAGGGCCTTAGCCCGGGTCTACTACAGTTAAAGTTTAGCAGTGATCAGTAGTCCCGTGTTAGGTTTTTTACATCCTTTCTGGCAGTCGGTTTTTGATCGATCATATCTTCAATGTTACTAATGACACGATGCTCAACAGAATAGTATGTCCGGTGTTAAATGATGAGACCAACAGCGACACGCGCAAAGAAGTGCCAGTGGGCGTTTGGTATACAACACCTGAAGAGAATCCTCAAGCGCGAGGTGTTTTCCGCCGGACTCTCCTTTCGGAAACGTTTCTCAATTCGCACGATAGGACCTCATACCTGCAAATTAACCCGCCATTCACACTCGATTTGAAAGCCGTGACCAATATTTTGTAGTGTACGGTCACGATACTGCGTTTTCGCATGTAAAGCCCGGGCCCAGGCCCAGGCCAAACCCGAGCCTAACTCAAGCCCTGGTTGAGGGCCCGGCCTGGGATTTATACAGGCCCGAGCCCTCCAAAGCCGAGCCCAAGCCCGGGCTTCCAGGCCAAGGCGGGCCCGATGCATCACTACTAGTACTAGTATGATATACAATCAAGATATATACAACCATCTTAGACACCATTGGATGCGGCGCGATGTCATCAGCCTTGAGTGAAGATATATATCACCGATAACCCGGAGAGAAAAACTCACCGTGATGTGCTGACATATTCATGTGTCGTGCTACCCACGCATAAGTTTCCTACACCGTTGAGCATGTTTCCGGTTGGTTGAATCGATAACTGGTAGCTAGACTCCCTTATGAAACCTCCTAGGGGTCGACCATTCCGACAGGGGTTAGACTGCGTTATGAGCCGGAGCTCCTTCACGAAAAGACAAATGTCATACGTATAGGGAAGTTTCGAACAAGTAAACATTTCAATCGACGATGGAAGCAAATAAATCATTCCGCGGAGTCATTTCATAAACATACGACTTGTGATTCACGTGAATCCTTGAGCATGTGATTTCAGCAAATAGACCACTAAATGCGACGATACTCAACATCCGCGGGTGAAGCTGCCATTTCGTGCGGACCAATAATCGGGGAGATCGGAATAATTTTCAGATCGCTTTTCAAGAAGATCTTCCACAACTCTCTCCAAGTTAAGATCACCAGCATCTTCTGGCCCAGTATCTCGACTTGGATTCAACAGTGTAAGGGTTAGTTATTGGGAAAGGGCTTGACGAACCATTTCTTCCGCCCCATTCCACGTTGTCAATCATTTGGCCCCTGGGTCCCTAATTTTCCGACGATGGGAAGTCTAAGAGGTCCCAGGGAAAGGCTAACCTACTGGATCCGCTTGACGAGACGGGGAATACGAGGCGCGAGCACATTTGGGTAAGTAACTGAAACAAAGCATGTCAGTATAGAAGATCGCAAAAGTACGAGCCAAGTCGCTGTCAAAGGAAGGCAGAAACGGTGACATCCACCTGAAGGCCTAAAACATCAACCCCTATAAATTCGCACTAACGACGTGCTGGAGTCCATAATATTGTACAAAAGTTGGTCTCTTGTCTCGGTTACGAGTCGTGTCTTGTCGAACCGCTGCTACACCACTTAGGAAATAGAGACACCACCATTACATACCTGACAAGAGAACCGTTGATGATAAGTATTAGTTCAATGACTGTTTGGAAACGAGTTTGGATCAAGCGCGAGCAACGCGCAATCTGAATTTGAGCTCTGAAACAGTTCCAAGAGCTACTAAAACAAGTTAAAACCACAACAGAAAGTCAATAACGATACTGTACAAATAAAAAATGAGGATAACATCACAATGCAGCGAGCAAACGAAGCAAACGATCAATACTATGATAGCAATGTTCTATGCACAACGCTCCGATCATCCATGAACCCTTTTGTTAGACGAATCGCCTTCATCAAGCGACCTCCTGCGCTTGTTCCTTCCGTTAGACGAGGGTACGATGAAGTACTTCTCAATCGCAGGCCCCCTGGACCTCGATGACTGGATCGAGAATCCTCCCATGGTGGGACTGGATGGGTCGGTATGCACGAGCGTTTCAATCGTCATGCTGGATCCTCCAGACGTGGCAGCATCTTTCGACTGTTTCTTTTTATACTAGATGGTCTCAGAATGGTCTCTGGGACATATGAAGAAGGTACATACAGTTTCCAGTTCGGGTTTACCACGCCATTTGGCGATAGCTTCACAAAAGCGCAACGCTGCCCTTTCAATAGGCTCAGCGGGATAGTGCCATGCCAGATCCTCCATATGGGTGGACAGATCTGGCGTCAAAGACGGTATCGCATAGAACTAGGCCAGAATACGGGCATTAGCCATAATATTGACTAATGAAGGGAAACGACTAGTCTTACCCTTCTGAGGCGCTCATCCATCTCAGCTTCGAATTCAGCCTCAGCGCCCTCTCTTTGAATAGGCATGCCGTTTCGTGAAGTCCGCAATGCAGGAAACATGATTCTTGCCGCTTCCTTGAGACTAGGTAAGTCGTCTGGTTCAAACCATTCGAATGCAGAGTCCGCGTCGTCCGGTAGGTCCATTTGAGTAAACCCATCATCACTGATACCCAAGCCGACTGATAAAAGGCATTCGACAGCCTCCAAGCCCCACCAACCACCAGTGAGGTAACCCTCCAGGGTAGCGCGAGCGAGCAAGCCTGCGAAGAGCATATACCATTCGCGAGAAGGCCGTAAAGGAGGTGCCTCGATGATCTGAGATCTACGGGAGAAGTTCGAGGACCTAGGTGACGTTGGCGATTCTGCGGACGATCTTTCCCGCTGCCAGTCACTTTCATATTCATCTTCGCCAAGCTCTTGTCCGAGCTCCATCGCGACAAGGGCAGAAAGCCTCAAGAAGCGCGGAATGAGCTCTGAAAGGCGAGTGTTCCCAGCCCCAGCACCCGACTGCTCTCCTTCAGCGTCGATCATGAACCATTTCGACTTCCGGCGCAACACGCTGCCCTCCACACCTGGCTGAGCTAATCCAGACCCAACGCCGGAACCATCCTGCCAGCCAGCGATGCCACCTCCACTACCACCCATGCCCGATCCACCGTCCCAATCACCAAAGCTTCTAAATCCAGTTACCGTAGGCGGTGCGCGTGCCCGGCCAGACCCGCCTGGTGCTCTAATAGGTTGTTTGGCTGCGACGCAGATCTCACATCCAGTATGAAGGTGTCTCGGACAACGCAGGCCAGGAGGCGAATTTGCGGTTGAGGGATCAGCGCCTTCCATGTACATAGCGTACACACGGCCGTTGGGCATGAACGGCGTCCTTCGGTTCTAATAGCAAATTCATCGTCGGTAATTGATCTACTACATTTCAGCACATGTACTCACACGAGATGGCACCATGTTTGGTGCTTGCATCGGAGAAGTTGGGGCGCGAAATTCGCCTCTGGGTAAGAGGGAGGTCTGAGGAAGGGCCGCAGTTGATACATGTGAAAGTAAGAGGACTGAAGGAGGGAGGCTACCGATAGCTCCTGGTGTAGATGATGTGCTACTTCCCCGACCGGAAACCGGTGATGCCCTTCGGATCGCAGGGGAATTTCCCGGGGTTAAGCCACTTGATGACGCCTGATCTGAGCCATTAGACACGATAATTGGGGGAGGATGGTGATGATGACGATAGGGAGGAGGAGGGGCCTGACGTGCAAATAAGTCATTAATGACGGTACCCAATGCCAACCGTAGACGAACACCGTTCGGTAGCGTGTGCGGATGAGATGAATGGCGCTGGGGTGACTGGGGTGACTGGAGTGAATCTGGGTGCTTTGGGGATGTAGGTGGTGTAGTCGGATCGTCGTCAAGGATAGGATGCACCGGAGGAGGTTGGTCGAGCATTGAGGTGACGACCTTCTCGAGACCGATGGCACGGAGTCTCAAACTCCTTGCCAGGGTCAGATCCTGTTTCTGCCGACGATTATCCTCGTCATCGTTATGAGGATGACCCGGTCCGCCTTCTCTGGCCTTGAGTATGTCAACGTTCTCTCCATCACTCGAAACTTCATCATCCTCGTCGTAAGACTCCGGGCGTTCTCGATGACGATAATTCGGCGAAGAAGGACCTCCTGTTCGGTCGGTCATTCCAAGTTCAGCACGAGCCTGGGTAAATCGGGTCCGACCATGAACCCAAAGCATATGATCTATTATGAGAGTGCGGGTAGATTTCTCTCTAGGGGGAATGGAGTGTAGATGATGTGCATGTTTATGAGCTGGGGCCTTGAAGGGGTGGAGAGCAACATTTGAAGACGAAGATGAAGGAAAGTTAGGCGCCTGATACGGTATTGTCCTGGCAGACGCGGGCTGTCGGGGTACGCTGAAGGAAGAGAAGTGGCCTTGGTTCAAAAGAGCGGAAGCGGACGCGCTCCCGTTGTGCAGAGACGAATAGGACATGATCGTGCATGAAGGGTGTAACTTTGATCCTATGTCGGCCGACGCTGTTGGAAAACACTTTCATTGGCCTGTCGTTAGGAACCGGAACGCCGCGGCTACTATTCAGTGTTCGCCCAAACACTTAGCAATCATGCACAACAGTGCTCCGATGCAACGTCGACGGTCAAGGTCGCCTGTGTTAATGAACAGACCGTCTGCCACGCCCTCGGATCTCAATATTCGAAGTCAAAATGTAAAACGTGCACATAGATTTCAACGTCAACCATTACGTTGGAATCGATAATTAGGAGTTCCTAGTCGCCCCAGTTCATGCTCCTAAGGTGGAGCACTGGCTCCTAGTGGTTTTCAACTTCGGCTTTACATCAGAATCTATGAGGAATGCAACTGATCACTCTCCTCCTTCGCTCAGGCTGCTCGCACGCTACCGGTGCTAACAAGGTATGTTGACGGCGTCTCCCTACCTTAGTACCTAATCATGATTAGACCATGGCCAAACAACACATCTGTGCAATCATAATGCAGATCATCGCCCACCCACCTCCTACTGATCTATGTCCGCACGCTGATTGTACCCGTGACGCTATCTCAAAATGGGCTCCCGGGAAGCCGTCTCAACGGCGCCTTTGATAATTTTTGCTGCTCATTGGTGATGTCTTCTTATGCCAAAGAGGGGGAATGTGCGTTCTAGACATTGTTATCTGTCGTGTTCTAACACAAAAGACTATACAGGGTCAAGCGCACCTCTAGCATCCGGAGCACACGGACTACTTTTTTTTTCCTGCCTTCAACCACATCGCAGATTAGCATATCAAAACTAGTGCCAATGAGTACTGTACAAGCCATGTATCAGTACTCAGTGACACTAGCTCTGCGCAAGCTCGTTGACTGGCGGTCTCCAATATTCGTTCGGTCCCAAGCTCATAGCTCATTCAATCCATATTCTTTAACGGACCTTATTTCGTCAATCATATCCTTTAAGCTCCTTCACGACACGAACACTAGTGCCTGAGGCTTTAAAATGGTCCATGGGTCATCTATGGCCGTGGCGCAGGAACCGCATCGTTGTCTTCACTTTGGTTCTATGCGCGGCACCGTTTAGACTGCCTTATCATGGGTATTTCGTCTACTCTGGGGTGCAAACTTTCACAAGGTCTCCTGTCGGTATTCTACCTCCAGCCGATCGATCATTCTTGTTGGGGGGTCATCACGATCGAGATTCAGCATTATGCTGAATTTCAAGCTAGTGCGTCGAGAATGCGGTCTCTGAGCTTTGTTATCTCAACCTCAACTACTCTAGAATGGCGATAACCACATTTACTTCTCTGTCATGTATGTCATGGCTAGCTCGCTATTGGACTATTATTCAGTATATTGTCACTTGACATTACGATCCTATTCCTGATGTCAAATTAAGTATAGACACCTTCGAAAGTCACTTAGCGCTCGCGGGCCTCAGAGACACATGTCTATCTGCCACTCAATCTCGACGAATCCCCCACGCACGTTGTCAGAAGCGAGTATTATTTTTAACGCTGATATATGGCACATCCCTTAAACACCATCGCGGGAGCCTCAGGCCTTCTCATGTCCGCAAGGTGTTCCTGACTGTTCTCCTCCCTGTTCAATCAATCGCAACCCAACTTTGTCTTTTGGATATTACGCCCGGAGAAAAGCCGTAATCATCAAACTCTCGGAACCTTGGCAAAGTCGTCGTGCGACTTCCAAAAAACGCCTCTGGTTAGTCGATCCCATTCCGGTGTAACTGTGTCTGTCATGCGATGATTGACAGTACTGCGGCAGACTGCCGCCCTCGATATGTCTCACTTGCAGTGCTTGGGTTCTTTAAAGCCTTCCCTGCACTGGATCCTCGACAAACATTAGTGAGCGTAATACCCCTGAATGACATACCCCGACGACATACTCCAGCGGAAATGGAGAGAAGGCGTCAGCGCCCTTGGAGCTGCTGTGTGACTTGACATTTCTGTCTCGTAGGATACTTTAGTCCAGCGGCGCCTCCAAACTACGAGTCCCAACGATGCAGGGGCGCCGCTATCTCCAAACATCTCGTTCAATCTCCGAGCGCAACCCCATCTATGCCGACGATCAAAATTGTTGTTGTTTCGTGCTTACCTGGGATAATACAATGAATGGCTCGGTATTAAAATAAATGGCATCAGTCCCCACACCAACATGGCCCAATGACTCGGATGAGTCTCCAGTCCCCGGATCATAGTTACCTACTTGTAGCATCGAACGTTGGACTCAGGAGTCGGGTGACTCCCGCCACAGACATTAATGTTACAAGCACTAGCCCAGGAAAACTTGCGAGTCTCGACGCGGGATTAGAGTGAAACCTTGAAGTGGCCCGCGGCGCGTTAATATTACCATTACAATTGGTCAGTCCGAAAACACCAATGAACGCACGCCCGATCGTGATCGTACCTCGACGCAATAATAATTTGAATTTTGTATTTGTTTCCGCGATAGGGCTGTACAGACTAGTATCCCAACTAACTAGTTTTCCGTTGGAATTGCCGCGCCGGGAACAAACAGTGAAACACCAGCGGTGACAACGGTTAGCTACGTGGCACAGCCTGGCAAGATCGTGGTTTGCGTTCTTGCGATTCCGAAGAAGACGAAGATCGTCATTTTCATTGTCAGAATGCGTCTTTGTCGGGGCAGTGCAGGTTAGGTATCCGACCAATTCGAAGCGAGGCAGTGTATTTTCGTGCATTGCCGTAGAATAGACAAGGGCAAAGCCTGTGACAAGCCACAGCATCTGCGTGTCAGTAAACGTCATGACATCGAAACGGCGTCAAGCAAGTAAAAGTCAGACCAGACTCAGCCAATGAAGAGGTTCAGTCATTGAAAATTTAGTTCCAGTGTATAAATACGACATGATGACCGACGTCCACCGATATCTACGGGTGACTACGCTACAAGGGATGGACGATCAAGGTGAAGAATAATAACGGTGGAGCGGGGGCGGGCACACTACAGTGGGCGATACTTAGGTACGAACTAGCATACGGATTTGCATCAATAACAAGATAAGTAGTGACGAAGCGAGGAAAAACAGGTGAAGGGTACTATAAGCCAGAATCAGTGATCAACGAGAAACCGCAGAGCGTCCCAGGAATATGGTAAGCAGGCGTAGTGATGAGATGCATGAAATGTAGGATTAGACAGATCGTGCCAGTGATTAAGAGGGCCACTGCGTAGAAAGTATGGGGGCGGAAGCGAGAGCATTATACAACAAGGCTCATGCCAGACCACGAATTTTCTTCAGTCTTGGGGATAGGCCCACGGTCAGACTCTTGCTTTGCAGTGTCCAGAATCCTCTGACAGTCGGCACCGCCCTCAGAACGAACTATTACGACATTCATTGAGCTGTGTGGTCCATGCAGAAGACACAGCACTTACGATGTCTATTCAGGGCATCCATCCGTGCAAATGTCTTATTGCAGCCATCGCACGTGAAAGGACGGTAGTTCGAGTGAAGCTGCTCGTGTCGCTTGCAGTCGTGCTGCCTCGCGAACCCTTTGCCACATCCCGGCCACTTGCACTGGAACGGCCTCTCTTCGTTATGCGAACGCATGTGGCCTTGGAATGTTACATAAGTGTCATGATGAGACCGATATGAACGTAAATTACCTTTCAGATTAAAGCTCCTCGTAAACGTGCTGCCACATCCCGGCACTGGGCACACGAAGTTGGCATCCTGCTTGCGGCGCCGGTGGCTTGCGCCAGCAGTGCGCTCACTGGTCACAGTCTGTTTCGTGACAACGACGTTCGCCGCCGATATTTGGGCAGGGTCTGAACGAAGCATGGACGGACGTCCGGTAAGGGACACGTTGGGCAGATCCTCGTACCGAACACGTGGGCTGGCTGATGGACTGGGATACGGGCTTGCGCGAGCGGATGATAGTCCACTCCAGCTTCCATCACCGCCTCGTGAGCCTGATGACGTACGTCGGTGGTGCGAGCCAATGGATTGCACGGGCTCTCCGGCATAGAGATACTGACGATTGATAAGCTCAGTGTGGGACGAGGGAGGGTAGAGGAGGGACATGTCCTCAGAACGGGAGAGGCGATTATGTGTGGGGCGCGAGCCACGGTCAGACTTGGATCGACGCAGGTCAACTGCCATGGTATCGGGGGAGAGATAGTTCATATTGGAGATGGTATTAGGGTTGGAGGTAGGGGCCCTGAAGTTATACTGCTGAGGATGAGAGTTGCCGAAGGATGTTTGGTTGGCACTGGAATGGTGCTGTACTTGTTGTTGGTGCTGCGGTAGGACGTCACTGAGGTTAACAGTGCAAGGACCGTCGTCGATGGCAGAACTGTTGATGGCTCTGAGTTGCTCGTGTGTCATGGCAGAAGAGTCCCAGAATATTGGACGCAATGAAGATGAGGTATCGGATTTGCTACGAGTGCGGGGGTTACCCGGGAACAGGAAGGTATTTGTAGGATCCGAGTGGGGACCAAGAGTGGACAGCCCCTGTGTATGAGAAGCGTGGCTGTGCGTGAATTGCTGTGCGACCTGATCATGAAATTGTGGCACCCCGAGTGTTTGAGATACCTCGGTATGCTGAATCTGTTGCTGATCCCATGGGGGGGTCGCGGTCTGTTGCTGTGGCCCTTGTTGCGTTGAACCTATACGGACGTAAGGCGCAACCCAAAATATAAAAGGTAAATTAGTGTTTCCAGAAATAAACGAGATCTATCACGGAGTCAACTTGCCTTGATGGAGAGTTTTCAGGGTAGATTGGAAAGGGACGGCTTGTGAAGCCGCTCCGCCGCCGCTTACGGGTGTAGCTGGGACAACATGCAATTGCGGGCCGCTAGATGTAAAGCCGCCATCACCGTCTGGCGCGTTAATCATTGGAGGTTCCTGGGGGAACAATGAACGGGTAGCTGGACTGGTGTCAGGAATCAAGAGTTGAGGGGGAGATTGGGGCTTTCTTGGGGGAGATATTCCACGATCACCAGGAAGTTTGCGAGGCTGCCAGTTGGGGGACTCAAAATGGAGATTCTCAAAGGAATGAGCCACATCGAGACGTGGGGAGGATGCAGGAAGGTGAGGGTTGTTGGATGAAACGGAAGAAGCACGACTGCGGGGCTCATCTCCTGCGCCGTTGCTAGAGGGAGAACTGTGATCGAAGGAATTTGGGGAACGGTTGTCGAAAAGAGCTGGAGTTACGGAAAGGGAGACGTGTGGATTGTTGTGATTAAGCTCAGGCAAGTATGGGTCGTCGAACATGAGCAAACTGGAGGAGTTGGGTGGGTCATACTCGGAGGGATCATATTCGTCGTGAGAAGCGACGTTATTTCTATCGTCTTGGAAAAGACCAAAAGCCTCTGGGCCATCTGGATCGTAACTAAGCTCTGAATGACCAGAGTAAGGCGAGTTCTGATATGATCCATTGTATGATGGGGTATGAGGGAACGAGGGGGACAGATGACCGAATTCGTAGGAATCGAAAGGAGAAGTTCCGGGAAGATCCAAAGGTTTGTTTGAAGGACTCGTAGACTGATAGTCGAGGTCATTGAGATAAGGGCTGGAATCTGCACGGAGGAGAGCCATCTAGAGTCAAGGAGTTGGTGTATGAGGATCGGGATTTCCGATTTGCTGTGCAACAGAGACGCTGGGTGCTACAGCAATATTCTAAGGCTGGAGTTGGAGGGGAGAAGGAGGAGGTTTGGAATAAGAACGATATAGACGCTTGTCAGAGAGGGGAGCAGAGTTTTGTGAGAATCGAACGGACTTGCCGGTTCCAATTGATTTCTTTGGTGCCTGTCCGTTTTTAACCTCCGCTAATATTCAATGATCCTTGCTTCCGCTAAGAAAATACATTCCAGGGTGACTAAATTATATGCGTTGATCCACATAGACGAGTCTTTCCCTCTCCATCCCGCGGTCTTCTGCCAGCGACTCCTCAAACCCCCGTTCTCCCTCGGCTCTTTCCATGCCCCGTTGCCCAAGGATCCGGCCGCGGCATGCCATGCCGTAACTCTTCCCTCAATCTGCCGTGACTGTCGCTATTGTTCTTCCAACCCAAGTTGAGCGCGAATGAAACCTTCCAAGTCGAAGTCGACAGCTGACTACTTCGGCATCATCATCACCACCCAAACCCGAAAAATACGGGCCTTCTTGGATTCTTCTTTGCCCAAATATCTCCAAATGTCCACGGTCCAGAAACCCCGAAGCCGCCTGCGTGTTCCATCTTTGCCTGATATCTCTTCGATCTTTCGGCTCGGCAACTTCCGACCCTCGCACATCCCTTCACCAATCCTCATCCACTCATCATGATATGATTGCTGCATCTCCATCTAGCTCCTAACATAGTCCATCATGCATCATCACTCAATTCATCTCGCCCTGTTCAATGGTTAGATGTTGATCGCGGTGAAATTTACTTTAGGCGCCTTGAAGCCCGGTTATCAATCATGTCGACGAACAATTTCCAAGCTCCTCTTTTCAAGGCAACCTTTTTGTCATCTCTCGTCCGTCCATCGACATTAAATATACTTTGGGCGCATCGAGCATGTGCTACCTCGCTTGTGATGACGTTTGTCTTCTGAATCTGCCAACCCCCATCTCTGAAATGCATATTGAATTCATCATGGGCCCACTACATCAAAGTTACTAGACGTCACCCATCAATTCCCCCGAACATGATAAACGCCGCGGCCTTAATTGCGGACACCTCTCGAATTGGGCATTCGATTTTTATCCTTGGTCTCGTAAAATCGTTCACCCGCTATCTGATACGCGATATTCATAACGCTCGAACCGTATCAGCTGCCCGTTTCTGCACCCTTCTCTGCTACAGTACTTAAAGTTTTCCGTATGTATCGCAAGGTGGTCTGCTGCGAACACTAGGTCGCTAAATTTAATTTCAATCCTTCGAGGACTAGTTTTTGGATGGAATCATCCGTCAAAACCCTCACCTGACCTGGACTCGAGGCGACGTTTGCGGCCCTCGCAGTAAACCGACCCGCCACTCCCCACCTTCTCTCCCTGTCGATCCTTTAAGACTGCACAAATACCTTTTTCAGCTAAATTATGGCACTGCGAGCACATGGTGCTCACTGCCATACGTTGTGAATGCCTTAGGTTACATCAAGTTTTGATCAATCTTACCCGCGAAAGTTAGCTACTTACCCTCTCCATTGGACCCCATCTCGAATGCTTATCCCCAGTGCGCGCTCATACAGATTCGCTTGATGCGGCATGCATGTATGCATGAATGTTATCTCAGCATCCGCATGGTTCGTGCCTCGGCTGCCATCATCGGCCACCCCGCAGTTTGCCGCGGCGCTTGCCCATCGACGAGATCATCGCGGACGTGCACGTTCGTCGTCATCGAGAGCTTGTACTCAGAGGGGGTATGAGATAACCTGACCTACACATTACGCACAGCCCCGTCCTCGTAGCACAGCCAAGCATTTGTTTAAATGAAATCTTGCAATTCCCATCTACAGCAATTTTCACGCACGCAACCCCTTGATCATTGATGCACCGCCTCGTTCATCAACGATCGCGAGAACATCAAAAGAGAATAGTGTGATCTAGTATTGAACAGCTCGACGGTCAATTGCACTGGAAATATCGTGTAGTATGCACACGAAATGATGCATGGCTCAATTTCCGGGATGAACACTGGACACAGATTCGGATCCACATTGCAAAGGCGATGCAAGTTGCTTCTTTACATAGTTGGCAGGATCGACGGGCGAACAAAGTGTTCTCCCGCGCAGCTGGGGATATCAGGGGCTATCCTGTCAAACATTCGGACCTTGCCGCATTTAATGAGGGCTTTCGATCCCCGGTGGTTAATCGAGGATGATGGTTGCACAGGAAAAAATGTTGACATGGAGGAGGGACTTTTACCGTTGTTACGCTCAAGCGTTGCCAATCAAGGAATTATCAATCCGACATTTCTCTCTAGAATTGGAAGTTTGAATCTGGACTCTGGATTCTGGACTCTGGGCACGCGCACTTTGCTCACTTGGCGACTCGCTCCACGCAACCAGCCAACGGCGATTTGTACGATATTCAATTCCTGATGTGTGGGGGTGATTTTAATGCAAGCATCCTTGGCAGTGCAACGTGCCCTTGCAAGACTATCCTGAATCCACCATGTAACTTCTTGGCGAATCTCGTTTGTACTGCGCGTTTCTCAGCGCGCTCTTGCATCATGTCATTTCGAACAGGAGGACACGAGGAGGATAAACCACTCTATTGCCACCGCTGGGCATTCCCATGTAGAAAACCAGTTCCAGTTTAGCGCTGAAGGCGGTGACTCAAAACAAGCCGGAGGGGGGTTCCTTCGCCAAACGTAATTGTACTAGAAATATTTGCAGAGGAACGTTGAGCAATACGCACTGCCTCAGAACAAAGAATTGTCTATTCCTCGAGTCACCGTTCTGGTCCCAGTGAATCCCGAATGAACCCCGGTGAAAGATCCAGACAGATGAACATAAACCGTTTGTGGGTCAGTTGACTCAACCTGTCATCAACCTGACTCAGTCAAGGCCACCGGAGGCGAACTGCGCTAACACGTCAGCGTCGGCACCCGCAAGTCAAAGCTGACTTGTAAGTTACTCCCCGGCCGCAGTGAGCCAGTGGCGCTCAGCTGAGATGCCAACTCGCCGATCATTGAAACAAACTTTGATTATAGCGATTCCGATTCGTCTGGGGAAACTCGTGAGAAATGGACAAGTTGAGTGAATGACTAACTGCGAATAACCAACTGATGGCGTCGTCGTTGACTTGAAGCTTGCCTAAGTTATCTGAGTTATCTTTGTAACGAAAGCGCCTGAAAGTGCATCCCAAGAGCCTTTCAGGATGCTATTACCTATCGGTTCCGTTAGTGTACTAGATCGAGAAGGGCTCGCAGCACCACATCGGCGGATATTAATAGCACTTACCGTGTGTAACGCTTCATAGTGCTTTATCCGTTGTAATAGGTCGCAGCGTCCTATTTGTAGTCTCGTCATGACCCCTGGAGACAGGAGATCACCGGCAAAACTTGAGAGCAAAGGTAATGAAAAAAGAAAACGCCCGACAGGGGTATGTATGTA
>MU837842.1:0-22684 GCA_029603245.1 Rhizopogon salebrosus TDB-379
GTCAGCTCATACGCGCTTCAAGTACAAATAAGGCTTCGTCTTACCAGGAGACTGGCAGGGACGAGGAGTGATTGCCTGATTGATGGGCGTTTGGTTCGTCTGTCACTTCTTTTATATTGTTTTGCCCCTTCTACGACAGCTGTGCCCTATAGGGTGTCATTCTTTATAACGCCGTCCTTCTGTTCTGTTATCGAACATCCTGCCCTTTTCTGGATCACGTTGATACTGTTCCTGTCTTTCAGTGCCTAGACACAGCCAGCAAACGAGGGCTTAAATTGTGTTCTCTTGCGCGTGAGAGGCATGCCCCGCGAGGTCGAGAGTAACAGGTGGACAATCATGGAAGTCAAAGCGAGTCTCTTGTCGAGCTCCTACATGAAGTTCAGGTATGACGTCTTGTCTTGTGCCGACGTGTAGAAATTTTACGTTGACGTTTGTGCACATAGCAAAGATATAGCAGAACGATATCGACATCAAAGGCAACGATCTGATCTCCTAGATGAACAACGGTAGGCAGGCCTAAGACGCCTAAAATCTCAATGAACGTTCGCGCCCACGCACGTTGCAGAGGAGCCCCTCGCAACCCTGTCATCATCTCGGTCGCAAACTCTCGGCCGTAGAATGACTCGCATCCACGTCCGATAGTTGTATTACGCAGTCACATCATACTTCGGAAATGCGCGGTGACCTCGAACCTTACCTGGTGGATTCAGGTTATATGTATGAGACTGTATCGGTGCCAGTGCGTGTTAAATTTCGGAATCAAACTTAGAAGCTTTATTAAGACGGGAGGGGTCTCGTTGGTGCGGTCAGTATACCAGCCCATTGTACCTTTTAAGCAACAAGGGTTCGAAATAGTATCTCGTGGCACCCTATCCTGCGGCATTTCACAACTTCCCGGAGCCTGTGGAGATGTAGGGATGACGCCAGTGGTTTGCTCCAGGATGCACTTCGCCTCTAATGCTGAGTATCCCTCTGAATACTCTCGTACTATCGAAGAGTAGATCGAAACCCGTTAACTCGGGAGTCCGCCTTGGGTGTACTTTTGAATCTCTAGAGGACTGGATAGTGCTGATCCATCATTTTATTACCCCGACAGCGTAAAGGTTCTGGGGTATTGCGGCTCAATAGACATCGCTCGTGGTCACAATCCCGTAATTGCACCGAAGCCATCTCGATACCAACGTGATATGATCGTCATAACATATCCCCGAGCTGATATTGGAAGCATCTGCGGAAATTTCATATTCACGTGACAATGCGTGAGATGAGCGAAAAGAATTCCTGTAAGGGAATGTCCGGGAAACCACTCTACAATCAGAAACAGACAGCTGCCTCCATGCTCCCCAGTGTTGATCTGCGCTGGTGGAGATGTTCGTTGAGGATCAGAGTTCGGTGGAGGTGAGGGCGCCGTTACCTTTGCGTGCACCCGTTGCAGCGTTGCGCTGCAAATCGAGACCTCGAAAATAATGAAAAGTGGCAAATTTTGTGGTTTAATAGACATCGCTCGTAGTCACAATCATCCCGCAATTGCGCAGAAACAATCTCGAACCATCATCATAACATCCCCGCGCTCATATCGGGAACATCTGTAGAAGTTTTATATTCATATCATAACGCACGAGACAAGTGACAAGAATCATGCGGGGAGAATGTGCAGGAAACCACTCTACAAATCAGAAACACAAACAGCTGCCTCCATGCTCCCCAGTGTCGAGTTGCACTGGTGCAGATGTTCGTTGAGGATCAGAGTTCGGTGGAGGTGGGGGTGTATCAAAATCTTCATCACGTCTGTAGCCGCCGTTACCTTTACGAGCACCTGCTGCGGCGTTGCGCTGCAAATTGATACTTGAGACCCTCGAAGACAATGAAAAGCGGCTAGGCGTACCTCTTTACCCTGCGCGAGAGGAACATCAACAATTGGCGGCAGTGCATGACCTGTACGAACCGGCCACCAGTTTGATATGTGGCGTAGACTAGATCTGACGGTGGAAGCGGGAGCAGGGGTCAGGATGATGGGTGCTGCTGCTTGGGGTCTTGACTGATGAGGCGTATTAAGTACAATATATCATGTGAGAGAACGCTCGATCTCATTAAGATTCATCACCAAACTCACCTTGGTTGTGGCGCGTGTAGAGTCGTTGGGAGACACATGCAACGTGGCAGAGAACTGGAGGGCAGTCGTGAAGTTGATGGCAAAAGAAGCAGGATAATGAGACGTACATCTAGGGGGTCATGAGGCTCGTCGACTTGAACACGGGGAACTGCGTCGATCCCGAATGAGAAGGGAAGGAGTTTGCGCAGGTGGCCGACGAAAGTAGACTGATGTGGGAGGATTGTAGGGGAAGGTCTTAGTGGCAGGCGAGCGAAAGATGGTGACACTTGGTTACGGCGCACGGTAGCAGGACGGCGGGTTGCATCGGACTGCAATGATGGCGATATGTGAGTGATGGTGTAAAGTGAAAGAATTGGATCGCACACGTTGAGTGAATCACCAACATGTGAACTTGCAGGTACCTGTAGATGATATCGATGCGCAAGAGATGGATAGACATGGGTGAGTACATACACTAGTAGCGAGTGCTTCTTGTCCAGGCCATACGTTAGTCAGGATGTCGGGTGGAATATCGCATATATGGATCTTGTGTGAGCCATTCAACGTCGTATATGCTAATTTGCGCGAGTCTGGTGAGAGGACAATATGGCTGGCAGTGGTGTCGTCAAATGAGGCGAGGAGCTGGCGGGACTCGAAGGCCCAGAGCTTGATGGTGCTGTCGAAGGAAGCGCTTGCGAGGAGAGTAGAGTCATTTGAAAGTGCTAGACCGGAGACATGATGGGTGTGCCCTTCAAAGGGAGTTCCAACAGTCTCCAACGTCGATGAATCGAATTCATAAATCGTCTTGGCAGTGTCATATTTGCCATCCGTGAAGCAGAATGAGGCAACGATAGTTCTGTCCTTCGTTGTCCAAAACATTGGCACATGTAACCAATAGAGCCCATCACGTTTCCCTACTTTGTTATCCAATTTCTGTGCCTGAATATCCCACACCTCAAGCCAACCCCCGAACACTGATTTCACTGCAAGCTTCGTCGAATCATGCGAGAATCGAACTGCGCCAACTGCGCCCGGAAAATCAACGCTGTGAAATGGGACAGCCACAAGTTCGCCGGTGTCCAAGCTCCATATCCGTACTGTACCATCCCTCGACCCGCTCGCCAATAGCTTGTTGTCTATGGAGATATCGATGCAGGTGATCCCTCGCGAGTGACCTTCAAATCTTTTCACGATCCCTGTCTTCATCTCATATACTTTGAGTTCCCCAGGAATATCATGAGGATACACTTCTCCACCGGCAGTGACAACCCATCGACCATCACTTGATACTGCTACCGCATTTACTTCCTGCTCACAAACAATCCGTGTTCCCTCAATCTCTTTACCCGCCCGAAGGTCCCACAGCCGAGCGGTCCTGTCGCTAGAGCCGCTGAGCATTTTCTGCTCGTCGGGGAAGTAAGCGATGGTTGGACCCCACTGGTTCTCTCTTCGCTTGCCATCCGACGAGTAGTAAAAGAATTGCTCGTGACCTACCAGGGTCGTGCCCACAATCATTTTGCGTGTTCGATCCGCTGATATAGAAGCCATGTCCGATGTCTCCGGAGGTTGTCGGTGATGTTTGTCTTATGTACTGGGCTGCAGGTCAGACTTCGATGGTGATTTTGAAGATGTCTAACCCCTTTGAACGCTACCGCACTTTCCCTAATAAAGTAAATCGTCAATTCATCCGTGTCGGGAGGGTAGATGGGGTTTTCATATTACCGGGATGCTGGAGAGGAAGAAGAGCGACCGCCTGATTGATGGGCATCTGTGCGTCTATCTCGTCTATTTCTATCCTTTAAGACGCTTTCTTCCACGGCAGCTGTCTGATTTATTGAACCACCGATCAAGTCATTGGACTAGATCTAGCATAAACTAGGACCCGCGACTCACTCGAGCACTCCGAGACTGCAGGACTTCGCCAAATGCTTGGAAGAAATATCTAACATTCGACGTGCGCTAGCTTTAGAAAGTGTTCAAATGGATCATACGCACGTCGTATTCCCACCACAGCAGAAGCATTGCAGAAAGGGGTGTAGCACATACTCGTAGGATAACACATGAGACGAGTAATCACAATCAGAACTAGAATATGAGAAAAATAGCTCTACAAGCAGCAACAGAACGGCCCCCCTCTATGCTCTCCGGCGTTCATCTGCACTGCTTCGGACGGTCGTAGTAAATTGGGGTTCGGCGAAGGATCGGAAGAATCAAAGTCTTCAGGACGAACAGGGATATCCTCGTGAACCTGAGGAGCACCTGATGTAGCGATACGCTAAAGAATCATGAACGAGGCTCCGAAGTCAGTTATAAGCATCAATCAAGCGCACCAATTGACCCGGTGCAAGAGAGACATCGACAATAGGCATCGGCGTACGGCCTATATTGCTGGACCACCAGGATAATAGGCGTTGGGCTGTGCCTATGGTAGAAGTGGTGGCAGAGGATTGGGTGATGGCTGGTGCTGAAGTTCGCCGAGGCTAATAAAATATAAGTGGATGACATTAACCGCACGAATGACATTCACATTCTCGTCATAATCCACTCCTGAATGCACCTGGGTGGCGGCATGACCTGAGGGGGGACCACTGGGAGACAGGCGCGATGGAGCAGGGACCTGCAGGTCGATCGTCAAGTCGAATGCGGAGGAGATAAGATAAAGAAACATACATTCAACAGATCACGACGCTCATCATAGTGGACTGGAGAAAGATTCCTGCAAAAAGAGGACGGAAAGAGTTTGCGCAATTGGTGGATGAAAGTGGGCTGCTGTGGGTAGATTGCAGGGGAACGTCTTCGCGGGCGACGGGATACAGCAGCCGGACGACGAGTCGCATCAGCCTAAAAGACGAAGGATGAGTGGCAGAGATAAATGAACGAACAGGATCACATGCATTGAGTTGATCACTGGGCTGTGAATGTTCATGTTCAATGGTCTGTAAGAGGACATTAACACGAGGGAGGTGGATGTATGCGAGAAAATACACACTTTGACTGCTTCTTGTGCGGGCCATACGCTAGCAAGGATGTCGGGTGGAATATCGCATATATAAATGTTGGTGCCATGATTGAATATCGTATATGCTAATTTGTGCGAGTCTGGTGAGAGGGCAAGGGAGTAGGCAGGGGTATCGTCGAATGAGGCGATGAGCTGGCGGGACTCGAAGGCCCAGAGCTTGATGGTGTCGTAGGAAGCGCTTGCGAGGAGAGTAGAGTCATTTGAAAGTGCTAGACTGGTGACATTACTGGTGTGCCCTTCAAAGGAAGTTCCAACAGTCTTCAGCGTCGATGAATCGAATTCATAAATCGTCTTGGCAGGGTCATCATCGCCATCCGTGAAGCAGAATGCGGCAACGATAGTTCTGTCCTTCGTTGTCCAAAACACTGGCACACGGGGTAACGACGGGAGGCCACCACCTGTCCCCACTTTGTTATCCAATTTCTGTGCCTGAATATCCCACACCTCAAGCCAACTCTCGAACTCTGACCTCACTGCAAGCTTTCTCGAATCATGCGAGAATCGAACTGCGCCAACTCCGCCCGGCAAATCACTGCTGCCAAATGGGCCAGCCACGAGTTCGCCGGTGTCCAAGCTCCATACCCGTACTCTACCATCCAAAGACCCGCTCGCCAATAGCTTGCTGTCCATGGAGATATCGATACAGGTGGTCCCTAGTGAGTGGCCTTCAAATGTTTTCACACTTCCTGTCTTCACCTCATTGGCTTTGAGCTTATGCACTCCTCCGAGTCCACCACCAGTGACAACCCATCGTCCATCACTTGATACTGCCACCGCATCTACTTTCTGCTCACCAACAACCCGTGCCTCCTCAATCTCCTTGCCCGCCTGCAGGTCCCATAGCCGAGTAGTCTTGTCCCAGGATCCGCTGATTATTTTATGTCCGTCAGGGAAGTAGGCGATGGTTGGACCCGACTTGTACTCTCTTCGCTCGCCGTCCATATAGTAAAAGGATCGTTCATGACCCACCAAGGTCATGCCCACAATCATTTTGCGTGTTCTAGTGGACCGCGTGGATCTAGAAGCCATGTCCATTGTCTTTGGAGGGTCGTTGGTGAGGTTTCCTTGTATGCTGGGCTGTAGGCCAGACCGATGGTGTTTTGAAGATGTCTGATCCCTTTGAAGTCACGAACGCTACGGCACTTTCCCTACTAAACCAAATCGTCAATCCATTTGTGTTTGGAATGTAGATGGGGTTTTCATATTACCTTGATGCAGGAGAGGAAGAAGAGCGACCGCCTGATTGATGGGCATCTGTGCGTCTATCTCGTCTATTTCTATCCTTTAAGACGTTTTCTTCCACCGCAGCTGTGCCTACCATGTACAGCGTCTTTTACTTGTACTAATTCTGTCATGGAGCATACTTCCCTTTTCTGGCTTCAAGCTATGTCATCCTGTGTTAGAGCGCCTTACCGGACCAGCGAGTCCCGTGCGGCGTCTTCTGTGAGACATCCCCTGGTGCATACGTTGGCGCTTACACTCATAAGGATTGCGCACGCCGTACTGTCCGTGCTTATCTGTCGGATATTCCTAATTTCAATCGTGTGCTGCCGCATCCGACGCTGTATGCCGTCGCCTCTCACAAAGTTCTTGCTTTTCGCATCCCTGGAGCCCACAGATCTAGGGTTGTCCCACCGGTAACAGGCCCCCGGCCTCGAGCGACAAATTTTCACGGACGCCTATGTTGGTCTACGTGCTACTCTCTACCTCGCGAGACATATGCAGCCCCATCTTTGTCACAAATCCTGGACTTAAATCCCTCACATCTCAGTCTGATGACTCTTATCGTACCCCATGAACTCATTCGGAGGTTGCAATTGTATCTGGTGGATGCATAATGCACCATCGAGTAGAATCCATAACCGATGATAAGGCGGGTGCGATGTGACATGGCATTGCGTCAGAATAAGTAGTGAAGACACGATTGGCAACAATGGTGGAGGATATGTGGAAGTTCCTCTGATTTATCGAACTACCGATCAAGTCACTGAAGAGATAGGTCACACTGGACTAGATCTAACAGAAACTAGGACCCGCAACCCACTCAAGCACTCCGAGACTGCAGGACTCCGCCGAATGCTTGGAAGAAATACGCTGTCCAACATTCGACGTCCGCTAGCTTTAGAAAGTGTTCAAATGGATCATACGCACTCGTAGTACTCATTCTACCCACCACAGTAGAAGCATTGCAGAAAGGGGTGTAGCACATACTCGTAGGATAGCGCATGAGACGAGCAATCGCGATCAGAACCTGAATGAGAAAAACAGTTCTACAAGCAGAAACAGAACCGCCGGCTTCTATGCTCTCCGGTGTTTATCTGCACTGCTTTGGACGGTTGTGGTAAATTGGGGTTCAGCGAAGGACTGGAAGAATCAAAGTCTTCAGCACGAACAAGGTCGTCCTTGTGAACCTGAGGAGCACCCGATGTAGCGATACGCTAAAGAATCATCCATGAGGCCTCGAAGTCAGGGGGAAAAGATCAACTGAACGCACCAATTGACCCTGCGCAAGAGGGACTTCAGTAATAGGCACTGGTGCACGGCCTATATTGCTGGACCACCAGGATAATAGGTGACGTTGTGCTTTGCCTGTGGTAGAAGCGGTGGCAGAGGATTGGGTAATGGTTGGTGCTGAAGTTTGCCCAGGCTAATGAAATATAAATGGATGACAGTAACCACAGGAATGACACTCACGTTCTCGTCATAATTCGTTCTTGAATGCCCCTGGGTGGCAGCCTGACCTGAGGGAGAGCCGTTGAAAGACAGGCGCGATGTAGCAGGGACCTGCAGGTCGATCGTCAAGTCGAATGCGGAGATGAGATAAAGAAACATACATCCAACAGATCACAACGCTCGTCATAATGGACTGGAAAATCTGGATTCCTGTGAAAAGATGATGGAAGGAGTTTGCGCAATTGGTGGATGAAAGTGGGCTGTTGTGGATAGATTGCAGGGGAAGGTCTTCGCGGGCGACGGGCTAAATGTGATGGTTCTAGGTGACGGCGCACAGCAGCAGGACGACGAGTTGCATCAGACTAAAATGCGAAGGATGAGTAGCAGAGATGAATGAACGAATATGATCACATACATTGAGTTGATCAGTGAGCTGTGAATGTTCAGGTTCAATGGTCTGTAATAGGACATCAACACGAGGGAGGTGGATGTATGCGGGCAATTACACACGTTGACTGCTTCTTGTTCAGGCCATATCCTAGCAAGGATGTTGGGTGGAATGTCGCATATATAGATCTTTGGTGGACCGAATTTCGTGAGTTGACCGAACTCATCGAATTCAGTGGGTGGACTGGATTCCGAGTAAGCAAGTCGTCGTGAGTTGGGTGAGAAGATGAGATCCAGAACACCATAATGAACATCAAATGAGGCGAGGAGCTGGCGCGACTCGAATGCCCACAGCTTGATTCCGTCGTGAGAACCGCTGGCGAGGAGTGCACAGTCAAAGGAAAGTGCAAGACTGGTGATATTATTGGTGTCTTCGAAGGGCGCACCGACACTCTCCAATGTCAACGCGTCTAATTCGTTGATCATGTTGGCGGGGTGGTGCATTCGCATGTCCTCATCATCTGCCGGCCAGGGGTACCACGTAATTGCGGCAACGATAGTTCTTCTGTCTTTCGTTGTCCAGAACAATGGCACCAACGGATATATTGGGATACCACAGCCACCAGGCCCACATTTCGTAACGACATCCAATTCGTGTGCCTTGATATCCCACACCTCAATGCCACCTGCAGTCACTGCGAGCTTCGTCGAGTCTTGCGAGAATCGAACTGCCGTTACACCATGAGACGTAGGAGTCTTGAATTCGGATGGGCCGGCCAAGAGTTTTCCTGTTTCCAAGCTCCATATCCGGAATCCATCTCCCGCCCCGCTTGCCAGCAGCTTGCTGTCAATGGAGATATCGATGCAGATTATCCCCTGTGAGTGGCCTTTAAATGTTTTCACGACCCTTGTCCCAACGTGGCAGGCTTTGATCTCCCCGGGATGATCGCTAGGCGGATCTTTAGTAGTGCTAGTAACAACCCACCGACCATCCCTTGATACCGCCACTGCCCGTATATCCTGTTCACAAACATCCCGCGCCTCCTCAATCTCCTTGCCCGTCTCCAAGTTCCACCGCAGAGAAGTCCCATCTCTGGATCCGCTGAACATTTGCTTGCCGTCAGGAAAGTAGGAAATGAATACATGGTTAAATAGGTTGTCTTTGGCTGGTCCATGACCCTCCAAGGTCATGACCACAGGTAATTTGTCTGCTCTTGCAGTGTGTCGCGTTGCTTTGGATGCAGTGCCCTGTGTCTTCACCAGCGACATTAGGAACTAGTCAAGTATTGTGGAGGTATTTGAAGGCCCGGAGGTGAGGTATCCTACTGTGGGTCTTAGTCGTTGATTAAAGATGCGATGTTCCTTCCAGCGGTGCAGCACTTTTTCTGCTGTGGCCAATTCGTCAGCTCATCCATGCGGGAAGCTCAAGGGAGGTATCTACGTTACAACAAACCTGGCACGGGCGAAGAGCAATCGCCTGATCGGTTGGCGCTGGGTACGTCTGCCACACTGTTTATATCTCCCACACACCCCTCCACGACAGCTGTGCCTTACGCAGCTCTTATTACACCCTCCTTCCGTTGTGTCATTCCTGTGTTGGAGCGACCAGCACAACTGGCATTTCCTGTGATTTATCGACCGCGATACAGCATCTTCTTTTGCACGCGAGTGCTTCTTTGATAATGTTATGCGCGCCAAAGCATCTGCTGTGTTGTATGAGTCGTCCTTATCCGTCTTGGGCACGCCGATCCTTCTACGGTTTTATAATATTGTCATCATGATGCCATATCTTCGCCGCGTGCATGGGCGCGCATGCTAAAGTGGCTTATCGCGTACGTTTTGCAGGTGCACAAGTCTCTCCGCCTGACTCCAGTACTTCGAATGAGAAACTTATCTCTTCACTATCCTTCATCATTCACTGACTTTGAAGGACACGAAGCACATTAACACCAAAATACCGAGGATTGTCTCGAAGCCAGTTCTACAAGTAAAAACATAATCGGCCGCCTCCATGCTCTCCGGTGCTAGTCTGCGCTGCGGTGGATGGATTGTAGTCCGGTGAACGCGATGGGGATCAACGTCTTCATCGTGTATGAAGCACCTATTACCTTTAGGAGCACCCATTTCAGCGTTGCGCTGCAAGCGAATGCATGAGATTGCGATAACAATGAAGTGTAACTGCACTCACCTCTCGACCCTGTGCTAGATGAATATCGACTATAGGCGGAGAAGCGTGACCAGCATGAATCGGCCACCATGTTGATATACTTACGGAACGTGTTCTGACGGTGGTGGAAGTGATGGCAGGGGACCTAGTGATAGGCGGTGCTAGAATGTGTCTCGACTGAAGACATGTATATGGTGTAGCAAGTACGTGCCCGTGGGATATCGCATGAGACACAACACAGTAATTCAATGCTAATATCAAGAAATGTCCATACAAACAGCGCTAGAAGCATAAACATGACCGGCCACTTCCGTGCTCTCCGCCGTTGGTTAGCACTAGTGTAGACCCTCGTTGTGAATTGGGGTTCGGTAAAGAAGTTGGATCAAAGTCTTCGTCGCGAACATATTCATCATCGTTGGCTTTAGGGGCATCTGCTGCTGCGTGACGCTATCAATTCATGCATGAGTAGTCGAAGGTGATGATAAACAACCAAGCGCACCAATTGCCCCTGCGCAAGAGGAACATCGGTTACAAGTGGCAGTGCGTGACCTGCATGCAACGGCCACCAGTTTGATAGGGATAGGCGTGGGCGCAGTCTGATGGTGGTGGAAGCGGTGGCAAGCGATTGAGTGATGGGCGGTGCTAGTACCGATCTCGACTGGAGAGATGTGAGTGGAGAATGTTGGTTAGAGGGGCGGATACTCACGTTCTCGCCGAGAATCATTCCTGGATGTACCTCACTCATGCCCTGCGTTGAGGGAGACAGGTTGTGATGCTGGGAAGATGTAGCGGGCACCTGCGGGGTGATGATCAGGTTGATAGCGGAGGAGACAAGACACGGGAACATGCATCTAAGGGATCACAAGGCTCGTCATTCCGAACAGGAAGAACTGTGCCCCTGCGGAAAGAGGAGGGGAGCAGTTTGCGTAGGTGGCGAAGGATAGTGGGTGGTTGTTGATATACAATAGGAGAAGGTCTTAAACGCTGAGGGGTGAAAGACGTCGTCGCTCGGTGATGACGCACGGTAGCAGGATGAGTTGTTGCATCAGACTGCAAGTGCAATGGTACTGAGTAGCACACACAAACGAAAGGATCACGTACGTTGAGTGGATCACTGTTGGTGGAATTTCCAGGTGCGCTGGTCTGTAAGAGGTCGTCAGAGAGTGATAGATCAGTGTATGCAGGTGAATACATACACTGGGTGTTTCGTGTGCGGGCCATATGCTGGTTAGAATATCAAGTGGAATATTGCGTATGTGAATCTTGGGTGGACCAGGTCTTAAAAGTAGTGTCGTACATACTAGCTGGCGAGCGTCTGGCGAGAGGACAAGGGCGTTGGTAGCACTTTGGTCGAATGAGGCGAGAAGCTGGCGAGACTCGAAGGCCCAGAGCTTGATGGTGTGGTCGGAAGAAGCGCTGGCGAGGAGAGCACAGTCAAAGGAAAGTGCTAGACTGTTGATAAGGGAGGTGTGCCCTTCAAAGGGACTTCCAACGGTCTCGAGTGTCGATGAATCGAATTCATAAATCGTTTTAGCGACCTCCGTGTGAAAGGCAAATGCCGTAACGATGGTTCTGTCTTTCGTTGTCCAAAACACGGGCGTGAGAGAGAGGATGATATCACCACGCTCCCCTACTCCTCCATCCAATTTCTGTGCCTGAATATCCCACACCTCCAGGCACCTCGCCGCATACGACATCACTGCAAGCTTCTTCAAGTTCTGCGACAACCGAACTGCGCCTACCCAATCAACATGCTCGAATGGGCCAGCCACCAGTTTGCCAGTGTCCAAGCTCCATATCCGTGCCGTACCATCCGATGACCCGCTCGCCAATTGCTTGCTGTCCAGTGAGATATCAATGCACGTTATATGTCGCGAGTGGCCATGGAATGTTTTTACGATCCCTGTGTCAACCTCACTGGCTTTGAGCTCTCCTGGACAACCATGTAAGGATTCTCCACCAGCAGTGACAACCCAATGACCATCCCTTGATACCGCCACCGCACTTACTTCCTGCTCACGAACAACTCGTGCTTCCTCAATTTCTTTGCCCGCCTCCAGGTCCCATAGCCGAACGGTCTTATCACCAGATCCGCTGATCATTTGCTTGCCGTCAGGGAAGTAGGACATTGATACACCATTGAAGTTCTCCATTCGCCGGCCGGTGTCAAGGTAGTTGACGGATGTTTCATGGCCCTCCAACGTCATGACCTCAATTAGTTCGCTAGCTGCTGCAGATGGTGCTGATCTGGAACCAATGGCCGGCATCTTCTGCAGCGACATTAGTAGGTGGTTCACTGGGATGTGTTTGAAGAATCGTTTGGTGAGGTGTTCTCGTCCGTTGTGTGTTGCACTCGTTCGAGTGACGCAGCACTTTCACTATTGATGTCGATCGTCAGCTCATGTGTGCTTCAAGTGCAAACAAGACTTCGTCTTACCAAGAGACTCGCAATGACGAGGAGCGATCGCCTGATTGATGGGCATTTGGCTCGTCTGCCAGCCCCTTATTATATCGTATTGCCCTTTCTATGATAGCTGTGCCCAGCAGGGCGTCATTTTTAGTAATATCGCCCTTTTTCGTATGGAACATCCTGCCCTTTTCTAGGTGACATTGATACTAGTGTCTTATAGTGCCCGGACACAGCCAGCAAAAGAGCGCTCGTGAGGGCTCCCCTGATGCGTGCGTGGGCGCTCACGTTCATCGAGATTTTAGGTGTCAGGTCTGTCTAACCCTTGGTCATGGAGGGATCCTTGCCGTCAATATCGATATTCTGCTATATCTCTGCTGTGGGTACAAACGTTAACATGAATATTTCTACAGGTAACTCGTCACATCGCACACTTGCAAGACCTGAAACCCTCGGTTGTCATATCGGTACAAGGCAAAACATCCTACCTGACTTCATGTACGAGCTCGACAAGAAACTACCGTCGGCGTCCATGTTCGACCGTTCATTATTCTTTTCCTCGCATGCCCGCTGGCAATACCGTCATCATGTCGATTGCAGACTCTCGCTCATAAATTCCTCCCATCCACATCCGATAGATGTACTACGCAGCTACATCATGCTCTGCAAATACGCATCGACCTCCAACCTTACTTGGTCGATGCAGACTAGGCCGACAATATGTTTCGGCGCCAGGTACGTATTAAATGTCAGGATCAATACGCAAATTTTGACACCCAGCGTACCCGACGACAGGAGAGGTCTCGTTGGTGTAGTCACTATGCCCGTCCATTGCGCCTTGTAAGCAACAATGGTTCTATCACATGGCACCCCAGCTTGCCGCATATTCTTACAACTTTCCGGAGCCTATGTATGGCGTCGTGATGTATGGACGACGTCGGTGGTTACGTTTGCTCCCGATGCTAAGTATCCCCTGAGTACTCTTGTACTATCGAAGCGTAAATCGACTCCCGTCGAATTTGAATCTAAGATACATAGCCAACTTGACGCACCCGACGAGATACACAGGATTGGTTGTAGTCTGCGACGATTGCAATCAGGGATCGGGACTTGTGCTGTATATTTCTACGAGTCTAGCATCATCATCAACTATGAATCGGGCTGAGAATATGAAAAACACATGACGTATAACAGGAAAGTACTCGGGAGTTTGCCTTGAGTGTGCTTTTGAATCTCTATAGAGAGGATTGGATAGTGTTGATCTATCACCCCCGCAGCGTAAAGGTTCCAGGGTATCGTGGTTCAATAGACATGGCTCGTGGCTACAATCGCCCCGTAATTCCACAGGAGCTATCTCAACACCAGCTTCGTGATATGGTCGTCGTAATACCCCCGCACTCATATTGGAAACATCTACGGAGATTCTACAGAGATTCCACGTTCGTAATGAGCGACAAGAATTTGTACGAGGGAACGTCCAGGAAACCACTCTACAGTCAGAAGCAGAAACAGCCGCTCCCCAGTGTCGATCTCCGCTGGTGCAGACACTCGCTGAGAATCAGAGTTGGGTGGAAGTGGAGGGATATCAATATCTTCATCACGTTTGTAGCCGCCGTTACCTTTAAGAGCACCTGCTGCAGCATTGCGGTGCCAACGGATGCTCGAGACCTCGAAGACAATGAAATTGGGAGAGCGCACCTCTTGACCCTGCGCAAGCGGAACATCGACGATCTGTGGCAGTGCAAGAGTTGTATAGGTGGCGTAGACTGGATGTGTCGGTGGTGGATCTTGGGGATAGACTGATGGGCGGTGGTGGGGTAGGTTGAGACTGAAGAAATGTAAGTGCACATGGTGTTACAGGAGTGAACACTCACGGTCTCATCGGCGTTCATTCTTAGACGCATCTGGGTTATGGCGTGCGTTGAATCATGGGGAGGCAGCCGAGATGTGGTAGGGAACTGCAACGTAATTGACGAAGCAGACCAAAGAGACGTAACTCTGCAGGATCACGACGCTCGTCATTCCTGACAAAAGAAGTGGGATCCTTACGGAGAGCGCTTTGATAACACTTTCCTTCCATTCCGTTATCGAACCTGCTCTCCTTTTCGTCAACAGATACATCATTTGTGTTAGAGCCAAACAAATGAGCTCCGCGTCTTCTCGTGTACGTGAAGGTTGGTCCGTTCGTCCTGATTCGTACTGGAGGCATACATCTCCGCAGGTGACTTGCCACATCGCACACGCCACGAGGTCTCCGATGGTACGAGATATGTTGCCCAAGTGGCCCCCACTGACGTTCATTTTCATCCGCAAGCTATTCCCATACAAAGGCCCGTCATTGTGTCAATCACGAGCTTTCGTTCATAATTCCCTCGCATCCTGGTGCGATGGCTGTATAAGTCATCATGCTCCATGAACATACTTGGAGCTCGAAGCGTACCTGGTGGATGTAGAATATGCAAAGTGGCAATATACTCGATGCCAGGTGCGTATCGAATCTCGAAATGAAACTCATCAATTTTTATATCTGGCATGCTTGGCGAGCGCGGACGTCTCGCTGATAAAATCAGTGACCAGTCCCTTGTGGTGTTTAAGCAAAGAGGGCTGAGTAACTGTCTGATCGGTTATCCAGGAAATCAAAGTTGTTCGCAAGCGTCGACAGCGCACATCGGCTAATTCACATACAATGTCAAGGTATGGCGATTTGGAAGGGCATTGGTGAGAGATTCCTATTGTACGTCTTTGACGCAACACTGTCCCGGGACCTCATCCAAGGACGGTCGTGATATTGAAGGTCTTCAGCGCCAGTTCCTCGGTATGCAGCGGGAAGTTGTACTTGGGGTCGGGGTAGCCTGATACCATAGGAGCGCTTGTATGTGAGTGAAAGGAATTATAAGGATGCGAGTGACGTACTGGATATCGATTAAGATGAGGAAATTTGTGTAAAGAAAGGAAGAGAAGATCGAGGGAGCGAACCGACACAAGTATCTCAACGTGTCGCCAGCAAAAAACCTAGAAGCCGTCTAGAGCGCAGGGAGGCAAGAGCATAGAAGAGAAAAATGCTCTGCGCTATGTGGAAGGCTCACAATGAATGGCTATCTGGCAGGTCTAGGATCAGCGATGAGATAAAACATGTGGTGAGACTGCGCGTCTCGGGCATGACGAGCCACTCTGAATACAGCACTCGGTGTGACTAACTCACAACGCGGGCAGGACTAGCAGCCAGGCAAGATTTGTGCACACTGATGACATCAAGAACTGCACTTGGATCTGGCAGAGAGCACGAATTCAGCAGGATAATGTGTGATAGATGCGGAAGCTAGAAGTACAAAGAGGTGGCGCTTGACGACGGCTCTACCAAGTTCGTATTCATAATGGATGAAACGATTGACAAATATCCACCAAATCGTTCTGCAAGCAAAATACGACAGACCGCGTCCATGCTCTCCAGTAGTTACTTCCGGCAACTGCAGGTAGTTTCCTGGAATCGGGGTTCGATAAAGGAGGGGCGGCGCTGCATGTGGCCTCAAAGACAGTCTTAATATTAGTCGATCACACCAATTTACCCTGCGCCAGAGAAACTTCAACAACAGGTGACGGCGCATGATGTGCACGAATGCGCCACCAGTCTGATGTATGGCGTAGATCTGCTCCTGGGCGGGGCGGGCTGTGGGCGGTGCTGGGCGGTGCTGGGCGACACTGGGCGAGACTGCAGAAGTCAGGTGTGTAATGGTATTCATGGGGATGGACGCTCGCATTCTCACCGAGAACCTTTCCAGGGAGCTCCTGAGTTGTGTCATGTGCCGAGGGGGACCAGTCGGGAGGTCGGCGAAGTGTACTAACAGGGAGCTGCGGCACGATCGTCAAGTCGAATGCGGGGGAAACAAAGTAAAGAGACCATGCATCTAGTGGATCACAATGTTCAAGTTTCCGAACAGGAGGAGCCGTGTTCTTTCGGAAAGAGAATGCAAGAATTTGCGCGGGTGATGAAGGAAAGTGGGCTGCAATGGATGCATTGTAGGGGAAGGCCTCAGCAGTCGAGATGCGACAAACGATGACACTGGGTTATGGCGCACGGCGGCATGACGACGAGTTGCTTCCTCCTGCAATGATGGATCATGGCACCAGATGTGTGGTGCAGACAGGTGAAAGAATTGGATCACGCACGTTCAGTAAATCACCGAAACATGGACTTGTAGGTGCATTTGTCTGTAAGACGCGTGAGAGATGGTCTCAGATGGATCGATGCAGATGAATACATACGCTGGATGCAGGTCATAGCAAGAATGTGGGGTGGAATGTGGCATGTAGCATGTACCGTGACAGATCTTGGTCAAACCTCGTGTATGCGAGAGTCTGGCTAGAGGATAAACGCATTGGTCGAGCGAGACTCGAAGGTCCAAAGCTTGATGGGTAATGTATTCAGTAGATTCGCATACGAAGGTCCTATCCACAAGTCGGAACGACATCCTTCCCCGATCCTTTGTGATATAAAGTAGGCGCATCGGCATATCATTGGTGATATATTCATTAAATACTTCTCGAATGAGACCTTCAGTGAGATCGTGGTCG
The DNA here is from genome assembly GCA_029603245.1 of Rhizopogon salebrosus TDB-379. Taxonomy (NCBI): domain Eukaryota; kingdom Fungi; phylum Basidiomycota; class Agaricomycetes; order Boletales; family Rhizopogonaceae; genus Rhizopogon; species Rhizopogon salebrosus. The sequence continues at coordinate 17,318 of MU837842.1, forward strand.
TTGTTCATTGCAACAGAATGGGCGTCTGCGAAGTCGTGCACTATCTAGACGTCACTCGTAGTGATTAGATCTGGAAAGCCATGTACTTCTGTCAGAATGCTGCGATGCTCATATGCATAGTGTGTATAACTCACGACCAATGGCCCTTCGGCAGCGTGGTGACTGAAGAACTCCTGATGGTTCAACGCGATACAAGGCGTGCGCTTATATTTGAACTTCCGACTTCTTGAAGTATGGTAAGTTATCGACAGATTATCACAACTGAGTAACGAACATCTCTGCTGTAGGCACACCCGTTAACGTGTATATCTGCAGGTCAGTCGTTACATCACACATTTTACAAAGCCCCAGACCTTTGGTTTGTCTCATCGGCAGAAAACATACTGCCTGACTCTAGGACCTCGAACAAGAAACTCGCATCGACGTCCCCGTGTTACTTTCTCAAGGGACATGCCCACAGGCGGCCCCATCATCATGTCGATCATAGACTCGGTCATAATTCCCTCAGATCCACGTCCGATGACTGTATCACGCCGTTACATCATACTCCGTTATCACGCTTCGACCCCGAACCTTGAGATCTATCTGGTAATACGCTTCGATGTAAGGTGCGTATTTAATCTCGAACGAAAATTCGCCGGTGTCTTTACAGCCAGCATGCTTGGCGACCAAAGGGGGTCGCCGATGTCAGTACACCAGCCTATCATCGCCTTGAAGCAAAATGGTTCGAAATGGTATGGCACAGCACCCTCGCCTGCCGTACCGTCCTATGACCCCCTGAAGCCTGCAAACAGGAGGCGAGGACAGTGAATGTCTCCGGGATGCACCTCGCCTCAGATTCTAGGTTCGTGTTCTTGTACTGTCAAGTTCCTGAATATGACACACGCATAATATGTGGGATGCGGATTCTGCTTCGGGTGTGCGTTTGACTCTATAGAAGACCATGCCGACTCATAGCTCTCTTGGTCCAATAGCGTAAATTTGTGGCTCAATAAACATTGCTCGTAATCATAATCATCCTGCGATTGCGTAGAAACAATCTCGAACCATCGTGATATGGTCGTCGTAACTCATCGGCAGCATCTGCGGAATTCCATGATCATAGGATAAGAGACGAAATAAATGACAACAATTCATGTGGAATGTCCGGGAGAAACCATTCTACAATCAAAAACACAAACAGCTGCTCCCATGCTTCCCAGTGTCGATCCGCACTAATGCAGATGTTCGTTGAGGATCAGAGTTCGGTGGAGGTGGGAGGGTATCAATATCTTCATCACGTCTGTAGCCGCCGCTACCTTTACGAGCACCCGCTGCAGCGTTGCGCTGCAAATTAATGCTTGAGATCCTCGAAGACAATGAAAAGCGGCTGCGCGCACCTCTTTACCATGCGCGAGGGGAACATCAACAATTGGCGGTAGTGCATGACTTGCGCGAATTGGCCACCAGTTTGATAAGTGGCGTTGACTAGATCTGACGGTGGAAGGGGCAGCAGGGGTTAGAATGATGGGTGCTGCTGCATGGGGTCGAGACTGAGGAGGCATATTAAGTAAAATACATCATGTGAGATAATGCTCGATCTCATTGAGATTCATCCCTCAACCCACCTGGATTGCAGCGTGTGTAGAGTCATTGGGAGGCAGGCGCAATGTGGCAGGGAACTGCAGGGAAATAGTGAAGTTAATGGCAGACGAAGCAGGATAAAGAGACGCACATCTAGGGGGTCACGAGGCTCGTCGACTTGAACATGGGAAACTATGTCGATCCCAAAAGAAAAGGGAAGAAGTTTTCGCAGGTGGTCGATGAAAGTGGATTGACGAGGGTAGATTGTAGGGGAAGGTCTTGGTGGCCGAGGGGCAAAAAACAATGACACTTGGTTACAGCGCACGGTAGCAGGATCGCAGGTTGTATCTGACTGGAATAATGACGATATATGAGCGGTAGTGGAAAGTGAAAGAATTGGATCGCGTACGTTGAATGAATCACCGACATGTGAGCTTGCAGGTGCCTGTAAATGATATCAATGCGTGAGAGATGGATAAACATGGGTGAATACATACGCTAGGTGCAGGCCATATTCTAGCGAGGATGTCGGGTGGAATGTCGCATATATAGATCTTGGGTGGGCCGTGTTCGTGTGTCGTATATGCTAGTTTGCGTGAGTCTGGCGAGAGGATAAAGAAGTTGGTAGCACGTTGGTCGAATGAGGCGAGGAGCTGGCGGGACTCGAAGGCCTAGAGTTTGATAGTGAAGTCAAGCGAAGCGCTTGCGAGGAGAGTAGAGTCGTTTGAAAGTGCTAGACCAGTAACATGATCGGTGTGCGCTTCAAAGGGAGTTCCAACGGTCTCCAGCGTTCATGAATCGAATTCATAAATCGTCTTGTCGCAGTCGTTATCGCCATCCGAGAAGCAGAATGCTGTAACGATGGATCTGTCTTTTGTTGTCCAAAATACTGGCACATGTGACAAGGCAAGGCCGCCCTGAGGTTTCCCTACTTTGCTATCCAATCTCTGTGCCTGAATATCCCACACCTCAAGGCAACTCCCGAACACTGAATGCACTGCAAGCTTCCTCGAATCATGCGAGAATCGAACTGCGCCCGCACAATCAACGATATCGAATGGGCCAGCCACGAGTTCGCTGGTGTCCAAGCTCCATGTCCGTGCTGTACCATCCCTCGACCCGTTCGCCAATAGCTGGCTGTCTATGGAGATATCGATGCAGGTGATCCCTCGCGAGTGACCTTCAAATCTTTTCACGATCCCTGTCTTCATCTCATAGACTTTGAGTTCCCCAGGGATATCATGGGGATACGCTTCTCCACCGGCAGTGACAACCCATCGACCATCACTTGATACTGCCACCGCATTCACTTCCTGCTCACAAACAACCCGTGTTCCCTCAATCTCTTTACCCTCCCGTAGGTCCCACAGCCGAGCGGTCTTGTCGCTGGAGCCGCTGAGCATTTTCTGCTCGTCGGGGAAGTAAGCAATGGTTGGACCCCACTGGTTCTCTCTTCGCTTGCCATCCGATGAGTAGTAAAAGAATTGCTCGTGACCTACCAGGGTCGTGCCCACAATCATTTTGCGTGTTCGATCCGCTGATCTAGAAGCCATGTCCGATGTCTCCGGAGGTTGTCGGTGATGTTTGCCTTATGTACTGGGCTGCAGGTCAGACTTCGATGGTGATTTTGAAGATGTCTAACCCCTTTGAACGCTACCACACTTTCCCTAATAAAGTAAATCGTCAATTCATCCGTGTCGGGAAGGTAGATGGGGTTTTCATATTACCGGAATGCTGGAGAGGAAGAAGAGCGACTGCCTGATTGATGGGCATCTGTGCGTCTATCTCGTCTATTTCTATCCTTTAAGACGCTTTCTTCCACGGCAGCTGTGCCTTGTACAGCATCTTTTACTTTTGAAATTCTGTCATGGAGCATACTTCCCTTTTCTGGCTTCAAGCTATGCCATCCTGTGTCAGAGCGCCTTACCAGACCAGCGAGCCCAGTGCAATGTCTTCTGTGAGACCTCCCCTGGTGCATACGTTGGCGCTTACACTCATAAAGATTGCACGCGTCCCACTGTCTGTGCTTATCTGTCAAATTTTCCTAATTTCCATTGTGTGCTGCTGCATCCGACGCTGTATGTCGTCGCCTCTCACAAAGTTCTTACTTCTCGCATCCACGGAGGCCACAGATCTAGGGTTGTCCTACAGGTACCTGGCCCCCGGCCTCAAGTAACACATTTTCACGGACACCTATGTTGGTCTACGTGCCACTCTACCTCGCGAGACATACGCAGCCCCATCTTTGTCGCAAATCCTGGACATAAAAATAAAACCCATAACAGATGATATGGCGGGTGCGATGTGACATGATATAACGTCGGAATAAGTAGTGAGCACACGATTCGCAACAGTGGAGGATATGTGGAAGTTCCTCTGATCTATTGAACCACCGATCAAGTCATTGGACTAAATCTATGGTGCGGTTCACTTAGAGACCGCTACTTTTGTCCAAGCGCCAAATCGAGTCCTCAAAAATGACAAGTGTAACCCTAACCCTAATAGTATCATATACGAGACGCGAATCCGAGCTTTGATCATCGATCCTGAACTGGGTGTCATTGCTTGCCAGAATGGTGTTTAAAGGGTTGAACGAGTTGTGATGTGATTGTGGTTACTTGAAAATGGCCAACGGGGGTCGGAAAGCAGCAGCAGTTGCGCAAGAGCTGCAAGGCTTGCGAGAAAAGCTCAAACATTCTCCTATGCCATGAGTGTGCCTGCCTCACATTACACCATCAGACTTCAGTCCTCTCGCCGTCCATTGCAGTTGAATCCGAATCTGAGTGTGAATACGGGTACAAGGGTATGTCAACTGCACATGGTTCAAGCTTGACTCACATGCTGCCGGTGAACATGCCGAGCCCTCCAACATGTCAGATGCAGATGAAAGGCTTAGATGAATTGGAAAGAACAGAGCTGGAGAAAAGTCTGACAACTCTCAGAGGTGGAGATGATGTCAGGATGCACAGGTGGATGGATGCTTACAGGAGGGGTCTTGGCACAGCTGCAGGTCCAGAAATTTAGTTCAAGACAGTACAAATCTCACTAGTGTTTTAAAGTCTGGTCTGGTCCGGTTTTTGGCCTAATTTGGAGGCAACCGGACCAAAACCGGTTGCCTGATTCCCCACAATATCAGGCAACCTTGGACTGGACCTGAAAAGACCGATATTTCGGTCTTTTTCGGTCCTACGGTGATTTTCCAATCGGTTGCAACCGGAACCGATCCAACGTAAATGTAGTACTCCTTTCTGCGATTCCAACCGTCCAATAATCGTAAAAACGGTTAAGATTTGAGTGAGATATGAGCTTTACAAGAAAGGGTTGCAAAATAGCAACCTGTATGTGAGTCAAATATGAAATGTCATTATCATGCTTAGACTTATAAACAAAATATGTGCTGCTAGTCAAGGTGATTCTATAGCTAGTCTTAACTTGTCAATAGGGTAATATATAAGCTTGATATAAGCTTGACAAAAAATCGTTATCAGGCTTGTCTTTGAAAAATAAAAGTTGTTATAAGGCTTAGGTGTCTCGACGCTAATTGTAGTCCTAGTCTAGGTGAGTCCATAGCTAATCATATCTTGTCAAACACTTAAGTTTTGGGTAAGGAATAAGCCAATCTTTGATTTTCATGCTGACATCCTATGATTTTTGCATCCCTTATGTGAAATGCTCATATCTTTCTCATATCTTAACCGTTTTGGAAGATCGGACCACCGTTGGAATCCCCTGATGGAGTACTACAATCCTATATCCTAACCCTAACCCTAAGACCGGTTGCAACCAGTTACAACCAGTTTTCAT
>MU837843.1:0-22661 GCA_029603245.1 Rhizopogon salebrosus TDB-379
AATATATTTTCACGTCTGATTACCTCAAAATGTGTCGTCAAAACATACATACTTCAATCACAACTACCTTTGGTCTCAACGCAGTGAAAGGAAACGTACATAAACAGATCGCGTGAGTATGAGGACGAGTTCATGACAGCCCTATGCCGCTGCGATATTTAATGCTGGTATTGGAGCTCGGAGTTTCACTACAACTGAGCTTGATTAAACTTGGCAAGACGCATGATCACCAAGCTTCATAAGCCTTACTTACTGGGAAAGCCAAGTGTTGCTCATCGCTTGTGACCGCTCACTTCCTCACGATGTAAAACGCTGTAACACAGCTTCCATCTTTGGTCGTTTATTATCATAATATTATGGTGTTTGGAGTCTTTTCAATGCACGTGACCAAAAATGCTGACTAAAACGAGCACGGTGCTCCGGCTTTCCATATGTTTTCCCATCAGCAGTCCAAGCTAGGCAATTCACTTTGGCTATGTGTCCTTGGAGATTTGCGACGAGTTCGCCTGTTTTCACATCCCAGATTTTAAGGGATTCCTTGCTGCTGTATCCACCAGTCGCAATCATGGTCATGTCTGGGGAGTAGATGACTGCGAACACATCACTGAACCCGGTTTCGATTACTAGGATGGTTTTTCCGCTCTCCACATCCCATACCCTTGCTGTCCCATCGTTAGACCCGCTCACCACTCGCTCACCGTCTCCGCTCCAACAGACAGATACGACGTAGCTCGTGTACCCCGTCCATTTAGCGACGACCTTTCCTGTGTCAACATCCCACAACCTCACCCCACCATCGCCACTTCCGCTAACGACTTTATTCCCATCCGGAGACAATCCTATAGTGTTGACCAAGCTTTCCCCATCCCGCCACTCATTCCCAATTTGCTTTCCACTCTGCAAGTCCCACACTCGCAGTGAACCATCATCAGAACTGGTTATTAACCGTTGTCCGTCTGGCAAGTATATGACGTCTTCAACATCGTCAGTGTGTCCTTCATATTTGCAGCAGGGCTTTATTGCTCGTATCTCTTGTGTCACAGCTGTTGGCAGAGACATTGTTTCCCCCGGGATTGCAACTACCACAACACTTTCTCAGCTGCCGCCTGCTACTATCTATGCCATCACTCACTAAGAAATGTGCTTATTGGGATTCGATGTTTGTGATTGAAGGGCAGTGATCGAAGGTTGTGTTGAGTGTGAGCGTTACGGATGAGACTTGAGTGGATAATACATGTGGTTCCACCCTGATTAGATTTGACAGCTGGGGTTGATGGCGTGTCTAAGTCGAGTGGCTTTTGGCTGTACTCACCCAATGAATAATTATTCAATGCTGAGGGACCTTTGGGGGGTATTAGTAGAAGTTGCTCGGCAGTACAGGTTACTTATCGGGCGCTCGGGTACTCTGCCCCCCGCAGGCCTGGGAACTAAAATTGCTCCCGAACATATTATTAACCAGCGGTGGCTAAGTAGCTGACGCTGAACGTTGCACGTTGAACCTTCGTGTTCGTTGTGCAGTTTTGTACAACATCGAGCTCAAGTATCTCACTAACGGGACTGCAGATTCGAGGCGGATTTTGTATTCGCACTCGACTGTCTATTATAATACAAAGCTAAGTACGTTATTTTTTATATCCTGCGAGAAGCAATACTAACTACTGTATTTTAGGGACTGTAGTTTAGAGCAGCATCTCTCTCAACTACAGTCCCTAAAATACATTCAGCGAGAGCATTCTATTCCAATCCCCCACCAGAATCAATGGTCACAACGTCCTCCTGAAGCTCCATAGCGCATTGAAGGATGGATCATGCCACTGGTTCCGCATGTCTCCGCGCCAACTGGAGGATTATAGTGCCCATCTTACTGCACGCCGCAAGAACGGAGAGGTCATTGGCAAGCCCTGTAAGAAACGCTCTGATGCTGGAGTTCTTTTGAACCCAAATGTGAGTTGACAATTTCTCATTTCTTTTTACCAACTCAATGCACTATCCCAGGACAAACCGTTACTCGATGTATGCGATACATTTTTAAATCCTTCTCATCGAGTCTAAACATTTGTATTCCAGGCTAATGCTATACAGCGTCGGGGCGACTGACGCATGAATCTCTATCCACTGGCAGGTCCTTCCAACAACTCACCTCATCATCAGATACGTCGGTAGGGTCTCATCTAGTTTTTTCTGACCTCCGTGTTCTCAGCTCTCTGCAAGGCGCAGCATAACGACATCTTTCGTACATCAACGGTATGACTCTGCCCTTCTATCTTCACATCAACATGCACTCCCTGGCCGCACCTTGCCATCTCGACGCAACAACTACAGTGCAGAGGACATACCAACCCAACCGCGCTTTCTGTGGGCCAGAAACCCTCTCTTTAACACGCGAAATTGCCGAATTGATGAAGGGCATATGGGCAACTCGCCGACCCGACTGCGCTTTCTAAAGCTCATTATTTAACACGCGTAATAGACGAAACAATAAAAGCATCGAGTTGCAGGAGCGCCGCACAGAGGTGGTCGACGTCCCGTGAACAAAGAGCAGAGAGGTGAGTCCCCCATTTTTTTCGCCTTGGACATTCGACTCTACATACATCTTGCAGATGAGGGCCGCTCTACGCAACTACTTATTCATATTTTCTGTATCGATATGGATGCCTAGCAAAATACACATGATGCAAGCTTGGTACAGTGCAGTTATGCTCCTCAGAACTTGCACCTTCGTCCCACCAACTGCCAGTGTATGCGCTCAAATTCCGTGATTCTAGGCGCCGGCCGTTCGCATGACGCACAGACCCTGGCGCTATCAAACTTGTGTTCTGCATAACTGTGTTTGCATGGCATGGGGCACGTAACTCAGAGGGTGGTCTGATTATCTCAGAGAAGGAACCAATCGCTTCGCGCCTCAAGATTCTATTGCTTGTGTTGTCCCACCGTGAGAGCGGGGGAAAATACCCTCTACCGACGGCACTTCGAGCCCGTGTTCTTGGGTGGCGTGTACGCAGAAGAACATGCACTGATTGTGATGGAGATGATCGAGCCACACTTGGTAGGCTGGAGTGCGAGCAACGAGAGCAGGGAGAAGAAACGTGCATGTATGGGCGTCATTTCTGTGCTGGATGTGCGCTGTGTTAGGCTGAGGAATGTGGCGGAGTGGCTTGTGAAAGCCGCCACAATTGGATTCTCTGTCCCAGATAGTCTTGCATGACATAGAATTGATCCCATCTGGACTCGGAGTTGCAAACACGAAGCTGTGGACCTTGGTAACCAACGAACAAAGACACTTACCATATCGGTAACTCGCCCCTCTTGCTTGGTCCCATATGCAATACTGCTTTGTCCATTAGCACTCAAATAACTTATCGAGCTTCATGGAGTGGCACATTTTGTACGCTCATACTTTAATCCATTCCTATTGCAAGATATGCTTTCACATTCGCGCTTGCTGAGGGGGAACCCAAAACTGCAGGTGAGTGGAGCCATTTCCATTGCATCTTCAAGGGAAGCCCATAGAGAACCATCTTGAAGCCCATGCAGGATGATTTCGAGTCAGAAATCTGCCCTGTACCCCCACCAAAGTATCGCGTCGTCTTCGTCAGTCCTCTTGGTAAACTTGTTTTCCAATCGAGATTGTCAGTCTCTCTGATGAGATTCAGTCAATGCAAGGTCAAAGATCGCAAAGACGTTCTGTCCAACGCCATCAGACATGCATCCGGCGGAGTACAGGAAGTTTCGTGAGTGGCGGATAGGACAGAAACACATCTACCCAACTGATTTGGTTTCGGGTTCCAGCTCGTATCAAGGAATGTATAGTCGACGGCGAACCAGTAACCATCGAATTGATCGATACCCTCGGTCCAGGATATCATGATGACTACTTGTGCGTCTCAGTTTTCGTCGTGGTTAACTTGCACCAATACTAGGTGTAGCGAGAAGGCCGCCATGGAAGATTATATTTACAGAGGCCACGGGTTTCTCTTCATCTACTCAGCTGACCATCGCAAGTCGTTGGAGTTGGCGAAAGAAAATTATAGACGGGTCATCAAGATCAAGCGACACGAACGGGACAATGCGATGAACCCTATTCCTGGGATGCTCGTGGCGGTCCGAGTAGAAGAAGAAGATAGGGCGATGTGGATGGAAGTCCCTTGGGAAGGTGAGAATGTTCAGTGCGCTCGGACTGTCTAGATCGCTGACAGATGAGTGAAAGAGGGAAACAAGCTCGCGCAGGAGATGGGCGTCGCATTCATGCAGGTATCCCTCAAGAACGGGCGTAATGTGGATGAGGTGTTTATTCATATCGCCAGATTGATTAAGCGGCACCAGGAGAGGGTGAGACAGCCAGGCATATCACTGCACATGACATAATTGACAACGCATGATGAACAGAAGAAGCGCATTTCGATTATGCATTGGGCGTACTATGACCAAAAAGTCCTTGATGACAAATGGCAGGAAAAAGACGAATTTCAGGACATAGCAACTGCGAGAGAGAGGAAAGCGTTTGAGCAAGTTGACTATGGTTCCGAGACGGAGCGACGAGTTGGATGTTGCACAGGTTGTGTGATTGCTTGAGGCAGGGTGAACAATGTTGTTCGCAGTCAGTTACTAAATTCCAACAATACTGGTACATAGCGTAAAAAATGCAGTATATTTGTATCACCCCAGGGCATTAATAACAGCATTACCCCGGAGGGGGCCCATTGGATCGCGTCATTAATGCGGATAAGGAACTGATTCCGGGTCATTTATCTGCTGAATTCGTGTAGCTGGAGCGATCGAGCTTAATACCAGTGCCTTTTGTACGTGCAATAACCAAGTACGCGCATATACACAGATGAACGAAATGTCTCTTAGCTATAGGGCGGTCAGAACCGGCGTATTTCTGTTTTCCCTGTCCTGCAATTTAATATTCATGACATTATTGATGGAATATCAGATCGACCATTTGAATTTCTTTGCGCCTTGAGCTGGCAGAAGGAACGGGATGAGAGCAGAGGACGAGCCGCAAATAATACCGCCACAGTCATCTGGATAAGATAAGATAAGATTTTGCATTAGTAATATGGCGCGTGACCAATTACAAGTTTCGAAGCAAGTTATCAAACCACAACCGAACTCTTCCATATATAACACGCTGTTTTCTCGATTCCGCTTCCTGAAAGGCCTACGGGCACTTCCTCTCGCCGCATCCATCTCCGTTTCCGATCGTTCATACTCCAAAATGGCTCCTCTCACAAATGGAAAAGTACCTAAGAGCACAAAGATGCATTCTAAAGTCGTGCGTCTCATCCATCTCCCTTTCACCATCACACCCGACGCTCACTCATGTACAGGTCATCATTGGGTCAGGTCCCGCGGGCCACACTGCTTCAGTCTATCTCGCCCGCGCGAACCTCAATCCCGTCCTCTTCGAGGGCTTCATGGCAAACGGTTTCGCTGCCGGCGGCCAGCTTACCACGACCACAGATGGTGCGTACACGCCCTCTCCCCACCCGTGTGTCCTCACAGCGTCTCTTTATTTCTCACCGCAGTCGAGAATTACCCTGGTTTCCCAACTGGTATTCTTGGCCCTGAGCTCATGGACAAATTCCGTGAGCAGTCCATTCGCTTTGGCACGACGATCATCACGGAGACCGTGTCCAAGATCGATCTCTCTGCACGCCCGTTCCGGTACTGGCGAGAGAGTGAGGAACACGATGAACCAGAGACCGCCGACACGATCATCATCGCGACCGGCGCGAGTGCGAAGAGGCTCGGACTGAAAGGCGAGGTGACATACTGGCAGAGTGGCATCAGTGCATGTGCAGTCTGTGATGGTGCTGTTCCCATCTTTAGGAATCAACCATTGGCTGTCATCGGCGGTGGTGACTCTGCAGCAGAAGAGGCGACTTGTAAGGCCTTGTGAACCTTTCTTTACTATTTTACTAAAACCAGTAACCACATCCTGGCAGATCTGACCAAGTATGGTTCCCACGTCTACGTGCTCGTCCGCCGCAGTGAACTCCGCGCTTCTAAAATCATGGCCAAGCGTCTCATGAACAACCCCAAGATCGTATGTCCTGTCTTCCATATTCCCATAGATATCTGACTCTCATTTCTACAGACCCTCCTCTGGAACACCGTCGCAACCGAATGCCAAGGCGACGGCGATCTCCTCAATAACCTCCGGATCAAAGACGTGATTACCGGCGAGGAGCGGGATCTCCCCGTGCGCGGGCTTTTCTACGCCATCGGGCATGAGCCAGCGACAGCCCTCGTGCGCTCGCAGCTGCAGACCGACCCCGATGGGTACATCATCACTGTGCCTGGCACGACGCAGACTAGCGTCAGGGGCGTGTTTGCTGCGGGTGATGTTCAGGATAAGAGGTACAGGCAAGCTATCACGAGTGCAGGGAGTGGCTGTATGGCTGCGCTTGAGGCCGAGAGGCTTATTGCGGAGGAGGAGGAGGGCGTCGATGAGGATTAGAAGATTAGATGGTTGGAATGTATACCAATGTAATGCTGTATTGTCGCCGCACGAAGTATCCGAAGCCCTTGTGCACTACGTCCAGACCTACGATTATTAACGAGTGGTGCACCTGACTATTCAGATAAGAATGAAACCAACGTGCAACGAAAGCCGCAACATGGAATGCTGATCGCAACCATTGAGGCAATGTGTCATAATGACAGCAGATCATGAAGCAAGCACGTGCCATCTCTAGACTGGGTCCTTGGGAGAATACTTTCTCTATCATACGCAATGGGCATCACTTCTATGTAACTTTATAGACTAGTTACATCGAGTGGATGCTCTCGGATTACGATGGCGAAACGATGGTCAATGTTACGAGGGGATCTCCTCGTTTCAGAATGACCACCTCCTTGCAAGTGGATTATCAGATAAGACAGCGCGTCTGTGGAATCTCGACACAAACCTTCATGTTGGTCTACTCCTACAACACAAAAACGTGGTGATCTGTGCAGCCATTTCTGCTGATGTGGGCCGCCCTGGAGCATGGAAAGCTGCTAGCCACCGGTTGCAAATCGACGATAACGCAAATGTGTACGTATGGGACATTAACACCATCCCGAAAGATGCTGGCTTCGAAGGTCTCTTGTCCATCCCCGAAATGAGTTCACAGAGCATCTACTCTATCTCACTGACAATGTCCGCTCTTACGTGACACTCTAACAGAAGGCATGTAATGTCTCTCGGCTCTTTCGCGCGGAACACTCATTTCCCACTCAGATCACAACTAGAATTTTATTGGCGAATGTATGCGACATATTTCAGACCAATGCTACCCGACGTCCAGCTCAATTCGAAGATGCACGTCGACTGCAGCAGGGCTACTTAGATGACGCGCGAGATGGTAGTCATTTGCGTTGTCCGCATCTATATCCACAGGCTCTTATTGCCTTCCAACCAGGGACGAGGCACTTGAGAGAAACTCCAACGGCTGCCAATGCACGTCAAGATGTTGCAGGAAGACTGCAGCCAATACGTAATCGTTGAACTGTTCTACTATACGTGCAGATTTACAGTCCTGGGGTAGGACTCGACCGCATATGTTGCTAGTACTCTACTAGAATGTGACATCCGAAAGTGAGTGTTAAGCGGTACTGAGGGCACCTATACAATAGCTCCAGTTACACAGGTACATAGAACTAGATGGAAATAGGACGTAGTTGTCCATGTTCTACGTCTCTATTGAGGATCATTGGTGTCTGGAATATGCGTGCAGCAGATGAACAAAATGCAACGTCTCCACCATTTGAGGTTCCCAATGCGTTCCACCTGGTCACCAGTGCGCTCCGGCCGCTGAGCAACATACAGTGTCTGCAGAAATCACTGAACTTCGGCTTTCAAAAGAAAAAATGCCATAGTAAGACATACCGCTCTGTCCCGTACTGCAGCGACTTCAACAACATGACGACCGTCATGAGGGGAGATACTTGTCGTTGGTTGTTGCTGAAGTTCAGTTGGCTCGTCGTCGTTGGGTTGATAGCGATGTGCTTTCTCTTTCTCCATCTCGACCCCTTTCTGTGAGTAGTACCTCTACATGATATATGTAGAGTCGAACGTCCGGATGGGAAGAGGAAGAGACTCACGGGTGTGGCCTGCCCCAATGAAACATCGGCTCCCTCTGTGCGGCGCTCATGCAACTTGATGCCTTCGTCAATTCGGCCATTCCGTGTGTGAGAGAATGGGTTTCTGGTCCACTTCAGAAAGCGCGGTTGGGTTGGTAGGTCCTCTGTATGGTAATTGTTGCGTCGGGATGGCGAGGTACGGCCAGGGAGTGCATGTTGATGTGAAGATAAATAGGCAGAGTGATACTGTTGACGTGCGGAGGGTGTCGTCACGCTGTGCCTTGCAGAGAGCTAAGATCACGGAAGTCAGAAAAAACTAGAGAGATCCTACAGACATACGTGATGATGAGGCGAGTCGTTGGAAGGACCTGCATAGGGATTCCTGCGCCAGTCACCCCGACGTCGTGTAGCGTTGGGCTGGAATACACATATTTAGACTCGATGAGGAGTTGTAAACGTGTCGCATACATCGAGTAATGATTTGTCCTAGGACAGTGTGTTCAATTGGTAAATAGAGATGGGAAATGGTCAACTCACAGTTGGGTTCAGAAGGTCACTGAGACCAGCTTCTCTAACGATCATGGAAATGTCCCATGTGTATGCTTTGTTGTCTCTGCAGCCAGTGGCTAATTGCTTTCCGTCTATTGGAAACGACAAGCACTGCACTGAGTCTGTATGTTCGATGGATGAACCGATGGGTTGGCTATTCTCGAGGTTCCACAATCGCGCTGTCTTGTCCCTGGATGCGCTTGCGAGGATTCGGCCATTTGGAGAGATTGTAATGCCCCAGATAATTTTGGTGTGCCCCATCAAAATCGCAATTTGCTGCCAAGTGGTTGTATTCCACGTCCTAATCGTGCAATCATCTGCCCCGGAAATAAGCGTTTTTCCGTCGGCAGTCCAAGCTAGGCAAGTCAGTTCCTCTGTATGTCCTTTGAGATTTGCGATGAGTTTGCCTGTTTTCACATCCCAGATTTTGAGGAACTCCTTTTTCTCGGTGTGTCCACCAGTTGCAATCATGGTTGTGTCCGGCGAGTAGATGACTGCCCCTATGTAATGGAGCCCAGTTTCAATTGCTAGAACGGTCTTTCCCCTCTCTACATCCCAAACCCTTGCTGTCCCATCGCCATAGGTTCCACTCACTACTTGCACACCATCTCGACTCCAACACACAGAAATGACCAACCCCTTGTGCCCTGTCCATTTAGCGATGACTTTTCCCGTGTCAACGTCCCACAACATCACCACACCGTTGCTCCCGCTCACAACTTTCTTCCCGTTGGGAGACAATCCTATAGCATACACTTCACTTCCCCCATCCCGCCGACTTTCTTCATCCCGCCAGTTGTTTCCAATTTGCTTTCCACTCCGCAAGTCCCATACTCGCAATGAACCATCCACAGAACAAGTCATCATCTGGTGTCCGTTTGGCAGGTGAATGACGCCCCTGACCTGGCCAGTGTGTCCTTCAAATTTGCGGTAGGGCTTTATTGCTCGTGTCTCTTGCATCACAGCTGCTGGCAAAGACATTGTTTTCCCCGGGATTGCGACTACCACAACCTTTTTCAGCTGTCGTCTGCTATCATCTATGTCATCACTCACCAAGAAACGCGCTCACTGGAATCCGATGTTGGAGACACGCTGTGAATGAAGGGCACAGAGCGATCAAAAGTTGTGTCGAACGTGAGCGTTATGAGATGAGAGTTGAGTGGATAGATGTTTGCGGTGCATGCCTCATCCTCTTGTACTTCATAGCCTGTAATTGAGGCGCCCATGGACCCTTGTTCGGGTCACATCTTAGGGCTTATTCCTCAATCTGTCTCCACAACCCATTTCTTGAAGTACGTTTCCCAGGGAAGTGCAGAGTCGGAAGTCATAGACGGTTGGACTCTGTTCGCGGTGTGTTACGCATGCTTTATCCTTTGTACTTCATAGCCTGTAATTGAAGTGCGCAAACCTTGTTCGGGTCACATCTTGACGCCTATTCGTTAATCTGGCAGTACTTTGCGACCTAATCCACTTCCCGCTTTGTGCGTGGAGAGCGGTCTCATGCTTTTGGAGACCAACTGGCAGCCTGTTTCTTGAAGTACGTCTCCTAAGGAGCGCATGGATGGCCGTGCTGGAGGGTCACAAAGATGTTGTCTGCCCTATCTCGTTGTGTCAGAATGGCCGCTTCCTTTCGAGTGTATCAACTCGATGACGCCCGTCGACTACAGCAAGACGTTTTTGATGATGCAAGAGATGGTATTCATGCGGATTGTTAGCATTTCGGTGGATTGACTATTTTGCAACTTCTGTACCTCGGTCTTCTGCAACCTACGGCTCCCATCCTCGTTCCTCTGCAAACTGCCGTCGCCGTGCTTTCGCACCCTTTTCAGGATCCGACATGCGCCCCTCGGTCATCATGGGACATCGACACCATCATGAACGATGCTAGCCTCGAAGACCTCTTGTCCATTCCTGATGTGAGTCCACATGACATCTACCATATCTCATTAACCATATCCTCTATGACATGAACTCGACCAGGAGGTATGCAACATTTTCACAATCAAATGTCATTATGTCATTATTTCACTAGGAAATCGACACACCGGCCACACTGCTATCATTGAGATCAGTTACCCCAACTATGTTGCCTGCTTTGACGCTGCGCCGTGGTCCAAATGCGCCAACGGTCCGCCTGCTGGACAGCTTCGCTTCGCACTTCCCAAGGTCATGAACTTTACTGCAATCCCGCTCGCCGATGTAGCAAAGACCCTTCCTTCATCCTACTTCAGCAATGAATTGAACATGAATTGTTACGCCAATGATTACCCCACTCAGCAACGGCTCAATAACACTGGTACGACGCTGAACGATGCCCTGAACACGTTTACGTAGGCTACCCATGGCGCGCTGATTGCGAAAGGAAAGACGCCCGTTGTATGGGAAGCTGTGTTCGCTGTTTCTCGTTTGAATGATGCCACTGAATAGTGGTGGTCACAAAAATGGTCCTCAATTGGAACGCTACACTCTCCAATGAGACTATTGTGATGTGAACACCATGATATTGATCGCTCCGTTCGCCTAATACGACCATGCCTAATAGGGTCTGTATTTCTGCTGAGGGGGATGCTTTAGCAGTGGCCGAAGGGGTATTCATGCTCGTCCACCATCAAATTATTTCTGCCTGGTTAGGTGCTGTATCGTCAACACCCATGACCTGGGTCTGTGATTGGCAGGTGAGCAAATATTGTGGAGCGAGCAGTTTGGTCCACAAAATCTCGATCCCATCGTCTAGCCCCGTGGTGTATCTTCCGTGGAGATTTTCTGGAGCGGCAAGTAGCCCACCGGAGTCGCGCTTAACGTCACTGATGTACTTCCCCGTTTACATGTCTTATTCGCAAGCATTGCGATTGATTGTCCGCCTCTGACAACCTTTCAGCGCACTTTGCTAGCGCAGCAGTGGGGCTCAGACTACAAGAGAATCGCTGCAGATCACAATATCATCGTACAGGTCAAAGACATAGCTTCTGTTATCGATATGGTGGATGTCAGTACCCTGGAGATATTGTGTACGTTTTTCCTATCACTTGGATGTACCGTTTTCGTTTGCATCTTGACCACACCTGTATTGACTCGTACCCCATCATACTCATATCGGAAAGCCAACCATCATTAGCAGCAAACAGCCCACCGGAACCGTGCCGAACGTCGACGTCACTGAGGCAGGTGCTTCCTCATTTACATGTCAGCACTTCTAAATATGTCGGCACGTACCTCCAAGTTCAAGGTCCACTCCTACAACACAAAGACGTTATGATCTGTACAGCCCTTTCTGTGGATGCATCATGGAAAGCTGCTAGTCACCGGTCATGGTAATGCAAATGCGTACGTATGGGACATTAACACCATCCTGAAAGACGCTGGCCTCGAAGATCGCTTGTCCACCCCCGAAGCGAGTCCACAGAGCATCTACTCTATCACACTGGCGATGAACGCTCTTATGTGACACTCGATCAGAAGGCATGAAACGTCTCTCGGCTCTTTCGTGTAGAACACTCATCTCCCACTCTTAGATTACAACTGGAAAGTCATTGGCGAATGTACGTGACATATTTGTCAACCTTTCCACTGTATGTAACATCGATACTTTAGATCAATGCTACGCGAGGTCCAGTTCAACTCGCGGACGCCCGTCGAATACAGCGGCACTTTTTCAATGACGTACGTGATGGCAGTCATGTGCGTCGTCATCTCAATTGATTGGATTCTCTTCTAACATTTATGCTCCAGTCCTCTATAACCGGTATGCTGGTGCTGTATGTATCTCCTTCATTGGCGTGCATAAGAAAGTTATCAATGTTCTCATAGTCACTATCTATTACTCGACGATTTCACAGACAAATTCCATTATTTCACAGGAAATCGACACACCTGGCCACACTGTGATCATTGCGAAAGGTTACCCCGATTACGTGGCCTGCTTTGACGTCACTTGGTCACAGTACCTGAACGAACCGCCTGCTGAACAGCTTCGCCCTGCACCCCCCTATGTCATCAACTTTACTGCTTTCTTGCTCGTCGACGTCGCAAAGACCCTTCGTTCCTACTACTTGAGCCCTGGAGGCGATGAATTGAACACCAATTGTTTCAGTATTGGAGACGTTTTCGATTGGTTACTCTGGACGTGCAACAGTTCGCTATTCTAGACAAGAACGCAAGAGAGGAATTCGGATTTGTTGGACCTTATTACATGGATGTGTTCCCCGCGGTAAGGCACCACAAGTCTAATTTGTATTTGCCTTCGCTGAACGCAGTTCTCCTAACAGAAGACAAGGTACTCTCACACACTTGTCGAGGTCTCCTCCTGGGCTATGAGCTACCCTCCGGCAAGCGTCACTATTCTCTTCCCCGGGCCGTAATTATGCATGACCTCGCAAAGTCGACTCATTATGTCTACGAGATTGATCATGTTTTCATGGATTGCTGAGCTGGATGAAGCACGTGCGATCCCACGGAATAGCTGTGGCGAGAGTTTCTGTTGGAAGCAAGCAATCGATGATGTGGTCACCGAACCCGACACACTCGAGGGAGAGGTACACTTGCAGGACTATCCTTACCTTTCGGATTGCAACAAACATACGCCCCTCTCGCGACCCGTTACTATTTCGTTCTTGACCTGCGCCGCAGATTCCCCGCAATTTGGACACTCAACAGCGCTTGTTATTGCCCTCATTTACCCACTGCAATCATGTGTATCAACGATCACTACCCCTCGCACCTAAATGATCTCATTGCTCATCGTTATTGAATGGGTACTTGGCTACACAATCGTGTAGTACTGCTATCTATTTGTCTTAGAATGCCCGTCTACCCAAAACTTTTGTATAGTCTGCCAACCCCTGAGGAAATCAAGGTCGGAAAACTATCCTAATCAAGTGGTATTATCATCCGAGAGTGAACCAGTAACAAGTAACACAAGTTCTTCTCTCCGAACTATTTCCATGAAATATTGGCGACCACGATAAAAGCACGATGCCAACGATCCTTTCCACGAAAGCCTCGAAAGGATCACAGAGATGCAGCTTGGATGTGAGCGACTACGAAGAAACATCTCAGTAGAGGAGTGGCGAAAAACTGGAAATACTAGACAGCAACAAGAACTATCGGTCGAAGTTGGTAGTTGATACTTCCGCACAGCAACTGAATATCAATAAGTGAAGGGGATGGCGTGCACAGATCATAGGAGGTTCGACCGTGTCTACAACTTCGATGTGCATCCAATAGTACACACGCATAGAAATCAGCACCGGTGACAGAAGCATAGTGGACAACTCACAGAGTATCATTCACCACGTCCGTGTGGTCCTTAACGCAAAGGTGCACCATCAGGACGGCGGGGGTCACGCCACAGACCGTCAAGTCTCATGCCGACAGGAAGATGTTCATGTATCTGTGGCGCTGTTGCGACGGTTTGTTCACATATCAAAACAATGGTAGGCCGACGGGACGCCAGCGCCATCAGCGCGTCAGACGACAGCCGGACCCGCTGATCGGAGGGACTTGTCTGTACGGCTCCCAACCAGCATCGAACTCGTGCTCCCATTTCAAGGTCAATACACGGAAAAGCGAGTGAGCACGACAAGCTTGGCAGGATCGTTCGATATCGCGTCCATCACTCAGTATCTATGTGTCTGCCACATCGAATCAAGGAAACCGTATAAGATCGTGAGCCAGAGACGGGCAATATAGTTTTTGTCCCCGATGTCGATATTGTAAGCGCCCCTCGCAGTCTCCTTGGCACGGGTGTATGTCCTAGGCACGCATGGATTGTGGATTTTTGGAGTTCCAACTGTTCCATGGTACGAATAATGAGTTCTGGTATAAATACGCGCAGACGTAGACAACGAACACCACCACGCAGGTACCAGGTGCAGACAGTAAATCGGGGTATAGAAGATCTGGGTGAGACGTAATAGATCTCAAGATTTCATAAGTTGAATCTGAGAGTGAACTAGTAGTTACGTAACTTACCTCACAAGCACAGGTTGAAGCAACACAACTTTCTCTGTATGCCCATGACGTATTTCAACGACCACGACAAAGCCTGATACCAGCAGTCCTTCTGAAGGGATTCGCTCAGAGTGTCAGATCCAAATGCGATTTCTTCAGTCGCTTACACAGCATCACACAGCAAATCACGAAGCGTCGGGTGAGTGTTCTCGGATTACGATAGCGACACGATGACGAAGGGATCTCCTTGTTTCAGGTTGACCACTTCCTTGCGGATGGATGATCAGATAAGACAGCGCGTTTGTAGAATCTCGACACGAATCTCCATGTTGGTCCACTCCTGCAACACAAAGACGTTGGGATCAGTACATTCATTTCTGTTGATGGGGGCCGCACTGGATCCATGATGGAAAGCTGCTAGCCAACGCCTGTGATACGCAAACGCGTACATATGGGACATTAACACCATCCTGAAAGACGCTGACCTCGAAGGTCTCTTGTCCGCCCCCGAAGTGAGTCCACAGAGCATCTACTTTATCTCACTGACGATGTCTGCTCCTACGTGACACTCGAACAGAACTCGAAGGCATGCAACGTCTCTTGGCTCTTTTGCGCAGAACACTCATCTCCCACTCTCAGATCACAACTGGACAGTCATTGGCGATCGTATGTGACATGCTTTAGACCAATGCTACGCGACGTTCAGCTCAATTAGAAGTTCTTCATCGACTGCAGCGGGGCTTTTTCGATGACGCACGAGATAGTAATCATGCACGTTGTCCGTATCTCAATTGGTTGGTTTATTGTCTAACATTTGTGCCCCAGTCCTCTACGACCCGTACCCATCCTCGTTCCCGTCGCAGTACTCTCCCACCCTCTTCAGGATCTGGTGCACGTGCGCTCCTTAGTCATTTGTCACTATGTTTCCATTGCTCAGAACCCGACGCTGAGCGCTGATGAACCAATGAAACTCCAGCAACACCTGAGGCAAACTGTTCCCCCTGGTAATGTACTTCGTGTTGTCGGAGTTTTTGCAGTATGAGACAAACAGGTATGTCTCCCTCGTGTCATTTTCGATCCCCCAAGTCCAATAATTCTTTGCAGCCATTGTATGTTGCTCGACGACAGGAGTGAGTTAGTGACCAGGCGAAACGTATCAAGACCCCACGTGGAGGACTCGTTGTGTTTTGTTCATTTGCTGCGTATCTGTTCAAGACACTAAGATATGAAAGGCATGTCTCCACAGGCTCTCATCGCCTTCCAACCAGGGATGGGACGCACTCGAGAGAAACTCCACCAGCTACCGATGCACGTCAAGATGTTGCAGGAAGACTGCAGTCACTACGCAATTGTTGGACTGTTCTACCTTCGTGTCTATTACTATACTCGACCCCATGTGTAGTCAGTACTCTACTAGAATGTGATATCGGAAAGTGAACGTTAAGCGAGAACTGAGGGCACCTATACAATAGCTCCAGATACACAGGTACATAGAACTAGATGGAAATAGGACATAGTTATCCATGCTCTGCGTCTTTATTGAGGACCATTGGTGTCTGGAATATGTGTGCAGCAGATAAACAAAATGCAACGTCTCCACCATTTGAGCTTCCCGATGCGTTCCACCTGGTCATTAGTGCGCTCCGGCCGCTGAGCAACATACAATGTCTGCGGAAATCACTGGACTTTGGCATGCAAAAGAAAAGATGCCATAGTAAGACATACCTCTCTGTCCCGAACTGCAGCAACTTCAACAACATGACGACCGTCATGAGGGGAGATACTTGGCGTTGGTTGTTGCTGAAGTTCCGTTGGCTCATCGGTGTT
Organism: Rhizopogon salebrosus TDB-379; assembly: GCA_029603245.1. Taxonomy (NCBI): domain Eukaryota; kingdom Fungi; phylum Basidiomycota; class Agaricomycetes; order Boletales; family Rhizopogonaceae; genus Rhizopogon; species Rhizopogon salebrosus. The sequence goes on from MU837843.1 coordinate 16,399, forward strand.
GGGTTGAGAGTGATGTGTTTTCTCTTTCTTCATCTCTACCCCTTTTTGCGAGTAGTACCTCTATATGATATATGTAGAGTCGAACGTCCGGATGAGAAAAAGGACTCACGGGTGTGACCTGCCCCAATGAAACATCGGCTCCCTCAGTGGGGCCCTCATGCAACGAGACGCCTTCGTCAATTCGGCTATTTCTTGTGTGAGAGAAAGGGTTTCTGGCCCACTGCAGAAAGCGCGGTTGGGTTGGTAGGCCCTCTGTATGGTAATTGTTACTTCGGGATGGCGAAGTGCGGCTAGGGAGTACATGTTGATGTGAAGATAAATGGGCAGAGTGATACTGTTGACGCGCGGAGGATGTCATTATGCTGTGCCTTGCAGAGAGCTGAGAACATGGAGGTCAGGAAGGACTAGATGAGATCCTATAGACATACATGATGATGCGGTGAGTCATTGGAAGGACCTAAATAGGGATTCCTACGCCAGTCTCCCCGACGTCGTGTAGCATTAGGCTGGAATGCAAATGTTTAGACTCGATGAGAATTTATAAACGCGTCGCATACATCAGATTTCTCCTGGCACAGTGCGCTCAGTTGGTAGAGAGAGATAGAGAGAGAGATGAGAAATGGTCAACTCACATGTAGGTTTAAGAGAAGTTCACCAAGGCCAGCTTGTTTAACGATGGCGGAAATATCCCACATGTATGCATTGTTATCATTGCAGCCAGTGGCTAGTAACTTTCCGTCTGTCGAAAACGACATGCGGTACACTAGATCTGCATGTTGGAGGGGTGAACCAATGGGCTCGCCGGCGCCGTTCTCGAGGTTCCACAATCGTGCTGTCTCGTCCCCAGGTGCGCTTGCGAGGATTCGGCAATTCAGAGAGATTACAATGTTATAGACAGCGTTGGTGTGCCCCGTCAAAACCGCAATTTGCTGCCAAGTGGTTGTATTCCAGGTCCTAATCGAGGAATCACTTGACCCGGAAATAAGTATTTTTCCGTCAGCACTCCAAGCTAGGCAATGCACTGTCTCCGCATGTCCTTTGAGATTTGCGACGAGTTTGCCTGTTTTCGCATCCCAGACTTTGAGGAACTCCGAATTCTTGCTGAGGTGCTCCTCCTCGTTGTATCCACCAGTCGCAATCATGGTCATGTCTGGCGAGTAGATCACTGTGTTCGCTTTCCTGAGCCTGGTTTCAATTGCTAGGATGGTCTTTCCACTCTCTACATCCCACACCCTTACTGTCCCATCATCATAGGACCCACTCACTGCCTGTCCACCTCGATTCCAACACACAGATGAGATCCTGCCCTTGTGCCCTGTCCATTTAGTGATGACCTTTCCAGTATCAATATCCCACAACCTCACTGCACCGTCATCACTCCCACTAGCAACTTTCTTCCCGTCCAAAGACAATGCTATAGTATTGATTTCACTTTCTTCATCGCGCCAGCCATTCCCAATTCGCTGTCCACTCTGCATGTCCCATACTTGCAGTGAACCGTCATAAGAACAAGTCATGATCCGTTGTCCGCCTGGCAGGTGAATGACGCCGCTGACCTGCCTAGTGTGTCCTTCAAATTTGCGGCAGGGTCTTATTGACCATGTCTCTTCCGTCACAGGTGCTGGCAAAGACATGTTTTCCCCGAAATTGCGACTACAACAACCCTTTCTCAGCTGTCATCTGCTATTATCTATGCCATCACTCACCAAGAAACGTTCTTATTGGGATCCGATATTGGAGACACGCTCTGAACGAAGGGCACAGAGCGATCGAATGTCAGCGTTATGATATGAGAGTTGAGTGGATAGATGTTTGCAGTGCGTTGTACATGCTTCATCCTCGTGTATTTCAACTGAAGCGCCCAACCCTTTTTCGGGCCACATTTTGGCGCCTATTCCTCCATCCGGCAGTAGTTTGCGACCATGCTATCGCGTGAAGGGGCCTCATGCTTTTTCAGGCTAACGAACAACCCGTTTCTTGGAGTACATTTCCCAACGAGAATCGGGGGTCGTAGAAGTTTTGACTCTGATTGCGGTGCGTTAAACATGCTTCATCCCCGTGTACTACATAGCCTCTCACTGAAGCGCCCAACGCTTCTTCGCATCACATCTTGACGCTTATTTGTCAATCTGGCGGTGGTTTGTGCCCCAATCAACTCCCCGTTTTATTTGGATATGCAATGACGTGGAGAGAGGTCTCATACTCTCGGACATTAACGAACAAGCTGTTTCTTGGGGGACGTTTCCCAAGGAACCTAAGCAAGGAACCACTGAGGTGTTAAAGCATATCGCTCTCAGTTCGAGACCGCAGTCGTGTACATGCTGTACAGGTATTTGCCTCTTTTTCCCCTATGCAATAGTCGCTGATACGGCTGCACAAGCCTGAACTCTGGGCTACCAAAGACTGCCGCGTGGCAGACTAGATAACCGTGCTGAAGGGTCACAAAGACGTTGTCTCCCACATCTCATTGTGTTAGAATGATCGCCTCCTTTCGAGTTTATCATATGATAAACAGTGCGTTTGTGTTCCAATGATTGTAACTGTCAGATCACAATCGGGAAGTCATTCGCGGACGGACGTGACATATTTGTCAACCTTTCCACTGTTTGTAACATCGATACTTTAGACCAATGCTACGCGACGTCCTGCTCATCTCGAGGACGCCCGTCGAATGCAGCGGCACTTTTGCGACGACGCACTCAATGGCAGTCATGTGCGTTGTCATCTCAATTGATTGGTTTCTCTTCTAACATTTATGCCCCAGTCCTCTACGGCCGGTATGCTAGTGCTATATGTATTTCCTTCTCTATTATTATTGTCGTGCCGCACAGAGTTATCAATATTCTCATAGCTATTACTCGACGAGTTCGCAGACAAATTTCATCATTTCATAGGAAATCGACACACCCGGCCACACTGCGACCATTGGGAAAGGTTACCCCGACTACGTGGCCTGTTTTGACGCAACTTGGTCAAGGTATGCGAATGAGCCACCCGCCGAACGGCTTCGCCCTGCACCCCCCGAGGTCGTGAACTTTACTGCATCCTTGCGCGTCGAGGTCCCAAAGACCCTTTGTCGTACTATGTGAGCACTGGAGGCGATGAATTGAACACAAATTGTTTCAGTACTGGAGACGCTTTTGGCTGGCTCACTGGTCACTCTAGACGTGCAACAGTTCGCTGTTCTAGACACGGACGCAAAAGAAGAATTCGAATTTGTTGGATCTTGTTACATGGATCTGTTCCCCACGGTAAGGGCACCACAAGTTTAATTTGTATTTGCCTTCGCTGAACGCAGTTCTACTAACAGAAGATAAAGTGCTCTCACACATTTGTCAGGGTCTTTTCCCGGGCTACGAGCTACCCCCCTGCAAGCGTCACTGTTCTCTTGCCGTAATTATGGCTAACCTCGCAAAGCCGACTCATGATGTCCACGAGAATGAACATATTTTCTTGGATTGCTGAGCCGGGTGAAGCATTGGGTGACGTATGTGACATACTTTAGACCAATGGTGCGCGACATCCCTCAATTCGAGGACGCCCGTCGACTGCAGCGGGCTTTTTCGATAACGCACGGGATGGTAGTTATGCGCGTTGTCTGCATCTCAATTGATTGGTTTCTTTCTAACATTTGTGCCCCAGTCCTCTACGACCCGTACCCATCCTCGTTCCCGCCGTGCTCTCCACCCTCATCAGGATCTGGTGCACGTGCGCTCATCAATCATTTTTCACTCTGTTTCCGTCGCTCAGAGCCCCACGCTGAGCGCTGATGAACCAACGAAACTGCAGCAACGCCAAAGGCAAACTGTCCCCTGGTGATGTGCCTCGTGTTGTCGAAGTTCCGGCAATGCAAGACAAAGTCCAATAATTTCTGTGCAGCCATTGTATGTTGCTCGACGGCCTGAGTGAGTTAGTGACCAGGTGAAACGCATCAAGACCCCACGAGGAGAACTCATATTTTGCTCATTTGCTGCATATCTGCCCAAGACACTGAGATACGAAAGGCATCTATCCACAGGCCCTCATCGCCTCACATCAAGGGACGAGAAGCACTCGACAGAAATTCCAACAGCTACCGATCCACGTAAAGATGCAGGACGACTGCAGCCACTACGAAATAATTAGACTGTGTATCTATTACCATACTCGACCGCACGTGTGGCCAGAACTCTACTAGAATGTAACATCCGAAAGTGAGCGTTAAGTGAGAAGGACCAGTACTGAGGGCACCGATACAATAATTCCAGATATATAGGTACATGGAACGTGATGCAAATGGAACATAATTGTCCAAGTTCGGCGTCCCTATTGAGGACCATTGGTGTCTGGAATATGTGTGCAGCAGATGAATAAAATGCAACGTTTCCACCATTTGAGCTTCCCGATGCGTTCTGCCTGGTCACTAGTGCGCTCCGGCCGCTGAGCAACATACAATGTCTGCAGAAATCACTGAACTTCGGCATTCAAAAGAAAAAATGCTATAGTAAGACATACCTCTCTGTCCCGTACTGCAGCAACTTCAACAACATGACGACCATCATGAGATGGGATACTCGGCGTGAGTTGTTGCTGAAGGCCTGTTGGCTCATCGGTGTTGGGTTGAGAGTGATGTGCTTTCTCTTTCTCCATCTCTGCCCCTTTCTGCGAGTAGTACCTCTACATGATATATCATGATGTAGAGTCGAACGTCTGGATGGGAAAAGGAAGGAACTCACGGGTGTGGCTTGCCTCAATGAAACATCGGCTCCCTCTGGAGGGCACTCATGCAACTCGATGCCTTCGTCAATTCGGCTATTCCGCGTGTGAGAGAAAGAGTTCCTGGTCCACTTAAGAAAGCGCGATTGATTTGGTATGTCCTCTGTATGGTAATTGTTGCGTCGGGATGGCTGAGTGCGCCTAGGGAGTGCATATTGACGTGAAGATAGATGGGCCGAGTCATACTGTTGACGTTCAGAAGATGTCGTTATGTTGTGCCTTGCGGGGTGCTGAGAACACGGAGGTCAGAAAAGACTAGATGACATCCCACAGACATACGTGATGATGAGGCGAGTCGTTGGGAGGACCTGGATAGGGATTCCTGCGCCAGTCGCCCGGACGTTGTGTATGATTAGGCTGGATTACAAATACTTAGACTCAATGAGGATTTATAAATGCGTCACATACATCAGATTTGTCCTTAAATAACGCGTTCAGTTGGTAGAGAGAGGGGAAATGATCAGCTCACATTTGAATTCAGAAGGTCACTGAAGCCAGCTCCTTTAGCAATCGCAGAAATATCCCACGAGTATGCATTGTTGTCATCGCAGCCAGTGGCTAGTAACTTCTGTTCACATTGTTGAACTCGATTTCAATCGCTAGGATGGTCTTTCCGCTCTCCACATCCCACACCCTTACTGTCCCATCATCATAGGACCCACTCATTACTCGCCCGCCTTGGTCTCGATTCCAACACACAGATGAGATCCTGCCCTTGTGCCCCGTCCATTTGGCGATGACCTTTCTCGTGTCAATGTCCCACAACCTCACCGCACCGTCATCACTCCCGCTGGCGACTTTCTTCCCGTCCAAAGACAATGCTATAGTGTTGACATCGCTTTCTTCATCGCGCCAGTCATTCCTAATCCGCTTTCCACTCTGCAAGTCCCATACTTGCAGTGAACCGTCATAAGAACAAGTCATGATCTGTTGTTCGCCTGGCAGGTGAATGACACAGCTGACCGGCTTAGTGTGTCCCTCAAATTTGCGGCAGGGTCTCATTGCATGTGTCTCTTCCGTCACAGCTGCTGGCAATGACATCGTTTTCCCCGGGATTGCGACTGCCACAACAATTTCTCAGCTGTCATCTGCTATGATCTATACCATCACTCACCAAGAAACATGCTTATTGGGATCCAATGTTGGAAACACACTGTGAATGAAGGGTACAGATCTGAAGATCAGAGGAGAAACTGGTCAGGGGGATCTAGTAGAAGGATATATTATCTCAGTCTCTGGTAGCAAGGACTCTGTGTACAAGTACGGTACCTAGTAGAAGGATATATTCTACTCGTACTTCGTTAGTACGTTGTAAGATAAGAATTCATAACGACTCACATCTCAGTCTCTGGTAGCAAGGACTGAGATGTTCGTTCGACGCGTAGGTATACTTTATAGTAAGAAAATACCTCGGTAAGAAAATTGGCGTTGCAAAGGGGAAATTATCCTTTGCACGTTTGACATCGGCCGACTTCACCTGTCGTCCGCACGTCCCTCATGTCCCGCAT
>MU837844.1:5590-22596 GCA_029603245.1 Rhizopogon salebrosus TDB-379
GCAATATGCAGAGCTCTCATGCTGGAAAGGTAGGCCAACCGGGAGGTTCGTGTCGAGATTCCACAGACGCGCTGTGTTGTGCGATGTACTTGCCAGGAGGCGGTCATCGGGAGATAAAGCAATCGTGCAGACTGCGTTTGCACCCTGGAGAGTGCCGGTTTGCTGCCATGTGGCGGTGTCAAATATCCCAATTGAGCGAGTCGCCGCCGACACGGAGATAAGCTTCTTTCCGTCCGATGTCCAGGCTAGGCTCCAAACCACATGACCGCGTCCGACTGTGAAGAGCAACTCGCCTGACTTGGTATCCCAGATTTTCACTGCATTCTCGTTATACCCTCCTGTCGCAATCTTTGATCCATCGGGTGAGTAGACCACTGCGAACACCCTATCGTGCCCAGTCTTGAGTAGAGCTAGATAGGGTATGGAGTGTCGAGCCTCGACACTCCATACCCTCGCCGTCCCGTCCCAGGACCCGCTCACCACCCGCTCACCATTTGGACTCCAGCACACTGAACATACATAATCAGTGTGCCCGGTCCATTTGGCAATCACATTCCCTATCTCAACATCCCACAACCTCACAATCCCAGAACTGCTGCCGCTTGCAACGATCTTGCCATTTGGAGACAATGCTATGGATCTTATTCTTGCGTTTTCCCCACCATCTCGCCAGTCGTTGCCGATCTGTGTGTCGCTCTCCAGGTCCCATAGTCGGAGTAAGCCATCTTTCGAACATGTGATGACACGCCGTACATGTTTGCTGGTACAGGGCGGGTGCACAACACTTTCTACCTCGCGCATACGGCCTCGTATCGTCTGTCTGGGCATGCGCGGGGTTATATTTGTCGTCTGTTGCGCCTCGTGATTTGAAAGAGATGGCGACGGAGGCGTTCCACTAGTTTGGTAAGACATGGTGACTGTTTGAAGATCTGAACTGACGAAGGTCGTCAATTAAGTATGCGAGACTTGCTCGCTGGGATCTTCTGTGGATGTTTCTTGCAAGGTTGCCAGTGAGTTAACGAACCTATCTGATTTCAACCTTAACTATAGATGCACGTAAATGAATTCCTCACCAGAGGCTCCTTGTTTGGAGGAATTTGCACTTGTTCCACGGTACGATTCGAGTGCTACTATATGTGCGAGAGAGGGGCTCGCGGCGGCGTTATATTTCTATGGGGATCCTGGACGCTAGTCCTATCTTTTTCTCACCTCAGCGCTCCTCGCAGATTCAGAAGGTTAAAGGTATACTCACGGATTACAGTTCAGAAGAACTAGACAGGTCGTCCGCCGAGAGGGACAGAATGGAAGTTGAGATGATGGATGTTTGGTTTAGAGTCGAGGAAGTTGAGGAAGCGGTCTTTTAAGTCGCACAGTAAGGTGCGCATTACATGTGTGATCCTCGTGTTTGCTTCCACAACTGAATAGTGCTGCGCAGGTGAAGGGGACTGGCATTACGTCCGCCGAAGTTCCTATGTATATCATTTCGGGTTGTACTGATTTGACGACCATTTCACAGGGTCATCTTCGTTATCTGTACGTTCTTCTAGCCTGTCGCTTTGAATTGGATTTGCAGGACGGTGGGGCGCGCGCTTTGCGTTGTGCTGATTCCATGACGTCCTCGGTTGGTGGTTAGCAGCTGCATACTCTTCATTCCGCGGCCTCGTTATAGTGTAAGTTATAGATCAGCGTTATCACCAACATATCTGGCATCTCAGCCGGACGAGCTATTCGGTACTCGAGGATCTCAATTCAAGATTCATGATTACCTAGATGCTTTTCGGATTTTTCTCGTATGCGGTAGTTGACTTTGTGACTGCCCCGTAGTTTCCTGCTACATCACTCCTCACAACTCAGCGCTGCGATTCAGGTACATTCGGGATTGAGCCACGCGTGATTATCTGCTCCTGCAATTACCATACATTTTGTCAATCTCGGTGGACGCCACACGTCACCATGTCTTCTATCCACACTCCAACCACCTACAAGTGCCCACCTACGTCACCTACTTATTGTCAATGTCCCTCTCGCATTGGGTAAATTGGTGCTCAGTTAATTTTCATCGCTGTTGGAGACCCCATGCATGGATTTTCACCATGCTACTGTCGTCAGAATTTTGGCTGCGGGGCTGACAGGGTTACGGCCATCATCAACTGAGCACCTCAATTTGAGGCGTGCGCGCCATTAATGCCGTTCTACAAGAACTCTTCATCGAGATCGAGCAATCCAGTAATTCTTGCCGTGTTTGCTCATGTTTAGTAATGGGGCTGTGGGAAGATTTGACGATGCCAGCATAATTCCATCAATGGACCTACATTGTATATGCATTTATATTTAGCGAGTCGCGCCCAGACCTAGCTTCGTGTTCTTAATGATGGCCGTCAAAGGAGCATCAATGCCAGTGGAAGCACCACCCCCAATCCTATCACCCTCAGCCCATCCCATTGAAGCAAGCATCTTGAACCCTATATTCGTTTCACCAATCTTTGGTGCAGCCTAAAACGTGAACGTGAGATTGTCTTTCTTTCGAAGGGGAGAAATCACGTACCTTTCCAACCTCATCACCATCTTTATGTTTAGGCATTCCAGCTCGCGGTTTCCCATCGTGAGGACGATTGAATCCGCCATCGAATCTCTTCATGATCTTCCTCACTTTCCCTTCGTTAACGGAACTCGTCCTCGTCGTCTTGATGAGTGTAGTATATCTCCCACTTCCATAGCCTTTGCTCAGGCTCTTGAGATTAAATGCGTTAGCAATCTCGTGAACTTGTTTCCTCGACGCCTTGTTCATCGGAGGAAGGACCATGTTGTCATTTCCGCCAATATCATCGGCGAAGCGGCGGATCTGCTTCTCCAGGGAAACCATATCCACGATGGCATTCGGATATTCGGCTAGTACGCTCGGATCCAGGTTTGCAGTTGCGCGCATCGCCTTGCGCCCCTTTTTCCCGCCCTTCTTTGGAGTAAGGGGATCGATAACTGTGAGAAGGCGAGCATTCGCACGAGCCTGTTTGAATTCAGCTTTCTTGGCCCGGTCTTTCTCCCATATAGCTTGGAGTTCGGCGGGCAATCCCTTAATCTTATCCTTCTTGCGTTCTGAAATTTGGGTTGAGTATTACATGATGCAAGACCGACAAGAGTACCCACTGGCTGGCTCCATATCTCCATAGCTGAAGGAGCCGTTCATTTCTATGTAGTCATCGTAATCGTCAAATTGACCATCATGAATTGCGCGGAACAGTTTTTTGCGTAGTTTTTGGTTTCCACTGCCAGCCATATCGCTACATGTCTCAAGTAAGTCCTATAGGTAGAAAAATCAGCCTTCATGAGGTGCGGGGAGTGCAAACGACAGACGTCTATGTGGGCGATATAATCATCGTCAGCATTGGCTCGACTCCATCGCGGGAAAGAAGTATCAGACAAGTCCTCATCTCCAGGGGCCTCTGTCGCTGGCTGTATCGCACGCGATTTCTCGCGCACTCGGCGTAGTCTAGCCTGGAAGTTTCCCCTGGGACTGAGCTCATCATCAGACGAATCTTCTCCCTCATCGCTAGATTCTGATGGAGACGGTCCACGAAGCCTTTCGCCCTGCGATTCAGCGATCAGAATCTCCTCCTCCACTTCAAACACAGCCCTTTCTTCGTCGTCTTCGTCGTCGCTCGTGTCACTAGGATTGTCATGCGAATCATTGTCGTCGTTTTCTTCCTCGTCCTCGATCCTCATCAGTTCTTCGTCCTCGAGATCATCCATCGTAATGTGCCGCGATCCTTCCGCGCTCATACTCTTAACAAAACCTTTCATAGCCTCTAAATTGGGTTCAAGGTCCAGGTCCAAGTCCATCCCTCCCAGGCCATTAGACACTTCATCAACACCGTCGTTTTCTGGAACCTCATGGTCATCACCCCAATCAATATCAGAGTCATCCTGGCGCCTAGACTCCCATCGGACATCCCTGCGCTCCTGTTCATCAGCGTCTCTCAATTGCGCTTCCGAAAACATCGCCCCAAACGACCCAAACGTCGCCTGACGTTGAACACGTTTACGCGTTGCTCGAGCCTCCCGTTTCCTTGCTTGCACCTCCGCTTTTGAGCGATCACCCGGCGTGAAGACCGGCCTGTGACGAGGCTGTCTCTTCGCGCTGGGAGAGGTGAAATCGAAGGAAACGGTCGAGAACTGGGGAGGATCGCTTGGGTCAGTGGGGATACTCTTATCGTCGAGTGCATCTTCGGGTACAATAGATCCAGAAAGGGTTTGGTTCTGCGCAGGGTTGGTGGTTCCTGTTAGCAGAGACCTCGAGGGTAAACGTACTCGGGGAACTTCAGGAATGGGCGAAGCTCTACCTGATCGTGGGTGCGGCGCAACATAGACGATAAGTTCGTCTTCTTCCCCAAGAGTGCTGTTCCAGTTGCGATCGAAAAGCACGGCATCGCCAGCAGAGGGATGAGCAGATGGCCTGGCAGGTTCTATATCTATATAGAAGGTGGGTGCAACGTCCTCCGTAGGACTTGCAGGTGAAACAGAATCCAAGATCGGAGCTTTGGGAGACGATGAGACTAGGATGGTCTCTGGTTCCTCGATAACCATTTCGTCGTCTTTAGATGACCTTGTGGGTTCTGTATCGATATGGAAGGCGGGTATATCATCTTCTGTGGGACCTGCAGGTGAAGGAGGGATTTCATTTAAAATTGGTGTTTTGGGAGACGATGAGACTAGGATGGTGTTTGGTTTCTCGACGATTAGTTCGTCGCCTCCAGATGGTTCCGTTTCCGTATAAGAGGGTGCATTGCCCTCTGTAGGACCTGTAGGTGAAGTAGAGATTTCGTCCGAGATTGGTGCTGTGGGAGATGGTGAGACTGGAATGGTATCTGATTTCTCAACGACTATTGCGTCGTCCTCGGTTATAACGAGGGTAGCCGTCGAGTTCTCTAACGTAGTAACGATGTGTTCGTGTACCGATATTGCGGTCGTCTTATTGACGACTGCATCAGTGAAAACGATGTCAGGTTTCTCGGGAGTGACTTCTGGGGGATGAAGTGAGGGGGTCCCATCATGGTGGTTGCGGTTATTGTACATCCCGGTGAATACCTCCTCGCATGGAGCAGATGAGACCGCTGAAGCTCGAGCATCGGCCAAAGTGTGAGCTGCAACAAGCTTATCACGTAGTTTTCCCATATCGGCAAAATCGAGTTCCTCCAATTCCCCCTCGGAATGACCATCTTCTGAGGATGCCGACGATGGAGGTGGAAAATCATTGCCACTGAACACGCGAGTAACACGATTTGCAGTAGGGACATGGCTTTCCTCACTTACGCCTAAATAAAAAGATGTCACAATATTTTAAAATAATCAAGACCAGGAGAGGAAAGAGACACAGACCAGCGCTTTCAACCACGGGCTGTAAAATATCTTCTATCTCTTCAAACAACGTCCGCGTATGCACCGATGGCACGAAGATGATAGGTTTAAGGTACGGCCGTTCAAGGAGTTTAGAGAGAGGTGCGTCTGAGCGAGGTCCCCTAGGCGGGTTTCCGTTCCGATTGGCACCAAAACCTGGTCGTGCTCTGGGAGTATCAGACCCTCCTCCACGCCCACGTCCTCTGCCCATACCACGACGCGGGGTACTTCCCCCTCTTTGAGGCGTCCCTGACCCCGAAGGCCCGCCTCGACCGCCGCCTCTCGGAAAGTCTGCACAGAGGTCAGGATAAGACGAATTGAAATCATGATGGGTGTCCTCAACGCACAGTTTTGTGGTTCTTGCCAGACTTGAACCACAAAGTCTGTTTCTCTGTATGGATAGCTTCCTCCGGGTGGGCCGTCGTTGGGATATTGCCCGCGACCTCGCCCTCGTCCTCGTCCTCGACCATGTCCCCGGCCTCGACCACGACCTTGAGAATTTCCACGCGGACTAGGAGAGCCTTGTCCACGGCCTCGATTGTTGTTGTTGTTTCCTCTTGGCATAGGGATACAGAGAGTAGGTCGTACAACAGATATAGATACAAGAATGATATCGTTTAGATGTATCAGATATGTGAGGTGAATCAAGAGACCGGTGCCGTAAGCTCGAAGTCACCACGCCACTCCTCAGGTCTTCATTTTCAGTTTCGTGACAGTTCACTCATTTTCCAGCCTGTATTTTGGCTGTTCGATATTCAATTATAATAAGTTACTACATCATAAGTCTCTCTATCGTGAATCCGGGATAAATCGTTCCCTCGAAATGCGTCGGTCCTACGGTACTGTCGGGTGTATCCGAGTCATTCCCCCATTTTGCGATAGAAGCTGAGCCGCCCATTAGGAGAAAAGCGTAAAGTGACCAAGTGCAACCTCCTCTTCGCCCCAGCTCGAGGTGCTAAATTAACTGTTCGAGGCAGCATCAAACAACCGTCTCGACGATGTGCGCACGTCATTTCTACCTCCAGGGCCTTCACTCTAGATAGCCGAGTGCAATCCTGACATACATGGCACGATTTAGAGCAGACGATAGAGAACTTTAAAACAGCCAACAGAGAAAATGAAAGCATGTACACATGAAAGTGTATACGGTAACCAAAGCCATACAGGAAGAGCGATGGATCCATAAGACACAAAAGAAACGTTTCGAAAATCAAGCAAGCATTATTCTCACGAACTAAATTCTTCTTCCTCATCCTCCTACAAATATCCTATATCAGAAGGAGCCCCGTGAGCACCCACTACAAATCACAGCCCACAAACACGCTCACCTTCAGCTGGTTCTTGGAGGGGGAGGCATATACCTCCTATCATCCCTAGGATCCGGTCTATACGGCGGCCTTCCGTACATCCTCGGCGGGGGCGACCTAGGTGGTGGCGGTGGCCTCGTATCCCTATCATACGCACCGCCATACGGCGGACCATCCCCCGTCCTCTCTCTCATCGGATACTCCCTCTCCACCCCAGCAGAACCGCCACTAAACGGCGGCGCACCGCGCGACTCATAAAAGCTGCTGGACGTTCCACTTGGGGGTGGTGGCGTCCCAGCAGAACGCGGTGGGTAATCAGCCATGGATGATCTGCGTGGTGGGGAGTAGAACCCACCCCCACCGCCGCCAGCGCTGTAAGGCGGGTCCTCGCGTGCACGTTTCAAAGGTGGTCGAATATCATCGAGAGAACTGTTCGGGCCGCCTCCTCTTCTCGGCGGAGTCGGGCTGCGCGCACGGACATTCCTTACAAACGGCGCATCATCCCCTGGACCCGAATAACGCGGACGGTCGAAATCCCGGGGTGGATACGAACGGTCGTCAATGGAAGGCGGCGGGTACCCATCTCCCAAACGCGAACTCAACGGACGAGACGAATCAAGAGGCGGACGACCAACAGGTGAACCAGGGAACGTGACTCTGCGGTCATGATCACGTCCTTCCCACCCTAGACCTCCTCTGGGCGGTGGCGGTGGGGCGTCGCGGTCATACCGTTCTCTTTCAGACGCTCCATAGGGTCTCCATGCAGGTAGACGGGACTTGTCATCAGCAGCAGCACCGTACCAATCGCGGCGCCTATCGAACGAGTCCCGCTGATCAAGGGGTGCGTACCTTCGGTCAGAATCAGCGTCGAATGGTGCATCCGCCCGAGGTGGTGGTGGTGGTGGTGGCGACCGCGGAGGATAGCCACTCCGGCCTCGATCCGAAGGGGGTGGCGGACTGTAGCGACGAGTATCCAAAGTATCAGGACGCCTGTCATCACCGAACCCTCTGTCAAGGTCCAAACGGTAGGGGGGTCTTACGTCTGGTCTCTCCCGTGAGATATCCCTTGCACGGAGATCGCGCGTATCACGAGTGACTGGCGGTGATTCTTTGGGTCCACCACGGAGGTCATCTCGAGCGACGGATGCCGCACGAGGTGCTACATAACCACCTGGACGAGGTGGAGGAGTTACTGGGCGTGCAAACTTATCGTTGACAGGAGGACGAGGACGAACGTCAGCAGGAGCAGCAGGACGATCACTCAAAGGCAGTACACGTGATGGTTCTTCAGGGCTAGTACGAGCAGGACGTTCATCCGGAAGAGGTCGATCAGAACCGACGATAGGTACATTTGACAAGCGCTCCTCTAAACTCGGTTGGTGGTTGTTGACACGGTTTTCTGCTCTTGAAGCCCCAGGCTGGCTGAGACGTTCTTGGAGAGAAGGGACTGGTTGTTGGGATATTCTCTCTTCAAGAGGTCGCGTACGGTCAACATCCGGAGGGGGTGGTGGACGTACATCGGCTGAAGGAGGAAGGCGAGCAGTTCTTTCATCAGCTGCACGGCGAGAATCATCGGGTGAAAGCGGAGGGCGAACGGTACGATCTTCAGAACTGTGGACTGAGCTAGTAACTGGTCTCGTTGAACGATCATCAAGGGTGATTCGATTGGGACGATCGCGTTCATCAAGAGGCATACTGCGCGATTCACGGTCATCAAGAGGTGGTCGCCTGTCATCGATAGACGGACGTGGACCGCGATCGTCAGGGCGCACAGGAGGTGGGCGCCTATCCACATCCATATCGTCTTTTGGATCAAGGCGACGAGGAGGCGCGTCAAATTGATAGCGGGGCTCATAATGGCGTTGTTCTGGGGGTGGTCTTGGTGCATGGCTCCGTCCGTAGGAGCGACCGCCATATTGAGGACGGGGGAGGTCACGATCTCTGTCACGATCGCGTCCCCATTCACGTTCTCTTTCACGTTCTCTTTCGCGTTCTCTGTCCCTGTCTCTATCCAGAAAAGCTGGATCCCTTGGAGGAGGAAGTCGAGTGTCATTACCGTTGGGGCGGGGATCGAAAGGACGGGGCGCCAGGCGGTCTGGTTCATATCGCCTTCTGTCGTCCAAAGGGGGCTCACGATAGGGGTCCCGAGGGAGTCTAGGATCGTCTTTCGCATCGTAGGTGGACTTGGCGGCTGACGAGTCGACGGGAGGACGGGCTGTATACTCACCGGGACGGTCACCAACAGCACGAGGAAGTTCATTCTTGGAACTGTCGTGAGGGTCGGCTCCAGGTCCATGAGCACCATCGCGGGCGCTGGCGTCGAGATTATCTGGACCCCTTGACATGTTGCGTTCGGGCGGAGGATCAGCTTTGGCGGGTTTCGGTGCTCCAGGCTGGGGAGTCGGGTCTCGATTCTGAAGACGAAGTGTCAGTAAAGAGTTTTAGGGGACAGTCAAAATATGCACGTGAACGAGGTTTTGAGGAGGGGCAGATTTCCAGTTGTCTTTGAGGATAGGGTCGTTGGGTCTCCTGTTCGGATCTGAAGAGTAAGGGGTGTTCGAGTCTTCAGGAGCAGAGTTATCGTATCTGTATGGAGAGTGATAGTCTGGGTGTTGCTGTTCAGGGTGTGGCAGTCCGGTGGCTGGACCCAAGTAGAGACTGGCGAGAGCGGCTGGCTGAGGAGTTGCACGATAGAACTCGTGCTGGCCTTGTTTGATCAAAGCCTTTAAGTTTTCAAGCACTTCAAGATCGTTTTTCCCTGGTGGAAGCATGACTTGGGACGGGAAGAACTGTTGTTGCTGTTGCTGTGATTGTTGTTGTTGTTGTGGCTGCTGCTGCGTATTGGGTCCGTGCATTGGGGCCATGTACATGCCGAAGCCTGCCGGGATTTGGAAGGGCACGTTGGAAGACGAGGCCACAGAAAAGGGAGAAGACATCAGCGTTGTTGCGCCTGCAGGCTCCTCGCTTGGCAGTGGAACAAGGAAGGAGGTGTTTGGGTCCTCTGTGAACGTGGTGACCGTGCGTTCGCGGTTATTGAGGTTGTTTCGGCCCTTCCGTTTTTTGTTTTGTCTTGCTGACATTTGGCGGTCCGATTCGATAACAGTCTGCCTTAGATCAATCAGTTGATCGATATGCTAGGTACATGCCTTACCAACGAGGGACGGGCGGAAACGTGGGTGACTGGGGAGAAGATGGACGTAGTCAGGAAGATAGAGAGAAGATCCCAGGCAGACAGATTTATCCTTTTTTTGTGGCCGGGCTTCACCTTCCCCACCCTTTTTTTGAGCGCTTTTTATCCCAGTGGCCCTTGTTCGCTGACGTCGGGACCCCCGGCGAGCAGAGTCGTGATACGTAATGCATCCCACGCGTGATCAGATTCTTTGTGATTAATCTACGACTAGGCTACGGGCGTCATCGACGTCGCTGCTGTCTACGACGAAGCGAAGGAAAACCATCGAACTTTGTAGAACATACACGAGTTACCCGAAAGGAGAGATGCCCTCAGCCACACAGCCTGTGTTATTTATCCGCACGAGACTCGTCAATTTGCAAAATCACGTCTGCTCTGCCATTTGATCTTCATCTTTCTTCTTCCTTAGACCACTTACAACGCCATGGCTGTCGTCGCCGTCGACTTCGGTACTCTTCACAGCAAGGTATCTCCACCCACCACCGCTTAGATAAACGTCCCACTCACCCCAATTCACAGATCGGTGTCGCAAGAAATCGGGGCATCGATATCATTGTAAACGAAGTTTCCAATCGTGCAACACCGTGCGCATCCTTCTCACCGATCTTTTCACACCTTATCTTCATGTCATCTGCTTACCTCTAGATCTCTCGTTGCTTTTGGCCCAAAACAGCGTGCTATCGGAGAGCCTGCAAAAACACAGGAGACCTCCAACTTCAAGAACACTTTGGGTTCTCTAAAGCGTCTCATTGGCAGAAAACTCGACGATCCCGATGTTGCAGTCGAAAAGAAGTTCCTCAACGCAACCCTCGTCGATGTCGATGGAACAGTCGGCACGGAGGTCACACCCATAAATTTTTAATCTATCATATACTAATCTATACCATCGCAGGTAACATACCGTGGTGAAAAGCACACTTTCTCTGCTACCCAGCTTGTTGCAATGTATCTGGGCAAATTGCGTGACATCACCGCAAATGAGCTCAAGGCCCCCGTCACTGATCTCGTTATTGCCGTCCCAGGATGGTTCGCAGATATTCAGCGGAGAGCCATGATAGACGCAGCGCAAATCGCTGGTCTCAACGCACTCCGTCTCATCAACGATACGACTGCTGTTGCCCTCAGTTGGGGTATCACAAAGGCCGATCTTCCAGACGTAGAAAACCCCCGTCACATCATGTTCGTCGATGTTGGCCATTCCTCTATGTCTGTTTCAGTCGTGGCATTCTCAAAGGGCCAATTGGCTGTCAAAGCAGCCGCCTACGATCGCCACTTGGGTGGTCGTGATATCGACTACGCTCTCCTCCAGTATTTTGCTGCCCAGTTTAACGCCAAATACCACATCGACGTCCTTTCCAACCCTAAAGCAACCTTCCGTCTTGCAGTCGGTTGTGAGAAACTGAAAAAGGTCCTGTCAGCTAACAACGAGGCACCCTTGAACGTCGAATCGCTCATGAACGACATTGACGCCTCGTCCAAGCTTAACCGTGAGACATATGAAGATCTTATTTCGGGTGTCCTCGACCGCATCGCCCTACCCCTGCAACAGGCTCTTGCGGAGTCAGGCCTTTCCATCGACGCTATCGACTCTGTGGAGCTCGTAGGTGGCACCACTCGTATCCCCGCCGTGCGCCAGCGCATTCAAGCCGCCCTCGGAGGCAAGCCTCTCTTCACCACCCTCAACCAAGACGAAGCCGTCGCCCGAGGCGCTACCTTCGCATGTGCCTTCCAATCCCCCACCTTCCGTGTGCGCGAGTTCCACGTACACGACATCGCTCAATATCCCGTCAAAGTATGCTGGGAGCGCGCGGTGTCGGACCCAGACGACGATACCGAGCTCGTCGTCTTCCCGCGCGGGAACGGTATTCCCTCGACGAAGATCCTTACGTTTTACCGTAAGGAGCCGTTTGAGCTTGATGCTGTGTATGCGGAACCTGCTGGGCTCCCTGGAGCTATCAACCCGTGGATCGCGCGGTTCACTGCCAATGCTGTTCCACCTGACGCAAGCGGTGACCTCACGTGCGTGAAGCTGAAGACGCGGTTGAACTTGCATGGGATTATGTCGTTTGAGTCGGCGTACACGGAGGAGGTGGAAGAGCGTGAGGAGGGGATGGATGTTGACGGGGAGGCGCCGAAGAAGAAGAAGATCGTGAAGAAGCATGAGATTCCGTTCTCTACTACTACTTCGTCCCTTGATCCGGCTGTCATTGAGAAGCTGAAGGAACAGGAGGCGAACATGCATGCTGTTGATAAGTATGTTATGGACACTGAGGTGGGGTTTCTTCTTGCGTCCATATCGAGGCGCTTGCTGATGGGTATGTCTGCAAATAGGACCGCAAGAACGCGCTCGAGGAATATGTCTACGACATGCGTGGCAAGCTTGATGACCGCTACACGGCCTACGTGCAGCCCGCAGAAAGAGAGAAGCTCTTGAAGATGCTGCAAGAGGCCGAAGACTGGTTGTACTCCGAAGAAGGCGAGGATGCGACCAAATCCGCTTACGTCGAAAAGCTCGATGCGCTCAAAGCCGTAGGTGACCCCATCGTCGCGCGTTTCCGCGAGGCCGAAGAGCGTCCCAAAGCCATGGCCCAGCTCCGCGCCACCCTCAACGATTACGCCTCCCAAGCCACCTCCGCCGACGAGAAATTCGCACACATCTCCGAAAGCGAGAAACAAAAAGTAGTCGAAAAATGCGCAACTGTGCAGAAGTGGCTTGATGACCAGACGGCGAGGCAGGCTGAGAGGCCGAAGAATGTGGATCCTGTGTTGACGAGTGCGGAGATTTTGAAGAAGAGGGAGGAGGTGATTTACTTCGCGATTCCGATTTTGACGAAGGCCAAGCCGAAGCCTGTGAAGGTGGAGCCTACGCCTACGGGTACGCCTAATGGGACGGGGACGCCGCAGAGTGGGACGCAGACGCCTGATCAGGCGCCTCCTAAGGCGGAGGAGGCGGGTGGGCCACCGGAGATGGATGTTGATTAGAGGGTCGACTTCTCTTTTCTGTCTGACGTCTTTTTTTGCATAAAATTAGTCGTAATGCGTTGCGTGGAGGTGTCTGATTAGACCATGTGATGAGTAGAGCATTTACAGTACCGCCATATAGTGTACTACTATCGTTTGAACGAGTCTATTTCTGCGTTCTCATCCCTTGTCTTGAAGTCGAAGGAACAACAGATTGTCATTTTACTCTTTTTGGATGATTGCTTTTGACCCAAGTTCACCATGGCCCCTTCCGCCCAGGCGGAGAAACGCTTACTCTGGCATCCACGATGGGAGAACAAGTTTGTCGTAGGCGGAGGATCTCAGATGACGATGTACGAATGGGCTCCGGAGAAATCTGAAATACGTCAGGTAACTTCACAGAATGACTTGCAGTTCATGAAAGTGAGTCCTGTCCCTGCCGATGTAACAGCTACCCTGAACCATCCACCCGCAGTGCTTTGCCTGGTCTCCAGACCCCGCCTTTGACGATCTATTTGCTGTTGGATCAGCATCTGGACGCGTTGACCTCATCAGGCTAGAGGCAAGCAGAGTAGCTCAGAACAACGTTCTCTCAAGTGGACCCGTAGTGACTCTTCCCGTGCGAAACTCGAGATCCTGCAACACCCTTGCGTTCTGCAACGTAGACCCCAACTACCTCGCCGTCGGCCTCGACAAAGTCCGCGGAGACTCCAGTCTCATCATCTGGGATATCCAAACTGCCACACCCTCCCTCTCGCTCTCCAAATCGACTCCTTTGGACGAGGATGTGGTTGCAGAGCGTCCGTTACCACGAATAGCGCGTGCAGACGTCGTGGGCCATCGTACGGACCCACGCGTCCTACAACAACATGCCCTTACAGAAGTAGTCTCAGCCGTCGCTTTCCTCCCACAATCGACCCATCTCCTCTTAGCTGGTATATCAGCGCGGTGGCTGCGTCTATTTGATCTGCGCAGCCCAAGTCCCACAACCACTAATATAGCGACCAAGGTGCATGGCATCGCGACTTCTCCGATCGACTCGCACCAGATCGCTTGTTGTGGGGATGGTGTTATAACGGTTTGGGATGCGCGAAGGCTGCCGCATCCGTTGCTGACGTTTACGGAGAAAGATGCTGCTGCTGATGGAGCGAGAACACGCCCTGGTGCTGGTGCTACTCCCGCCGGTTTTGTAAACCATATCGAGTTCTCAAGCTCGAGACGGGGCGTGCTCGCGGCGCAGGAGAAAGACACTTCCTACGTCCGATTCTGGGATCTCCAGCAGGCACAAGCGCAGGGGAATGATGGTTTTTTTACGGACGGGGAGAGGTTTGGATTTGGGTTTGGGGAGGGTGCGCAGTATCGGGTTGCGAAGAGGTCGTCTTGGGCGCCTTGGATTGCTGGTGCTGGTGCTGTTGGACCTGGTATGAGACCTAGTAGCGTCGAACCGCAGGAAGCGATGGCACTTGTTCTCTCTGACACGCGAAAAAGTACGTTCTCGATACCTATTTTGGTGCGTATACTGATTCGACGCTCCTAACTTGAAGCGAAAAACTTTCATAAACCTCTCGCGTCGTTCGCGCTCGTCCCCAATAAACGCGCGTTCTCCCTCACCTCGGAAGTCGTGGTGGTGAATAGAGATGGAGATCTTGAACTGTACGCTATGCATGATACGCCCAAGCAGGCTTCGTGGAGTGCACGCGGGGATCTTGCAATTGGTACAGGGCTAGGCTGCAAGGTGCTCCCTGGCTTCGAGGATCACGGCGCTCCCCCTCAACCATGGGATGTGCACATCGAAGAAGAGACAACGACTCGGGGGCGCGGTAAAACTTCAAGTATGCCAATATTTGGGAAGGGTGATGAAGATGGGTTCCCAGCGCTGGAAGGTAATACGTCACCATCGAAGGCCATAAAGGCGAGGACTTACAGTCCTGCTTCGTTTCGACATTATCCGCTTGAGCATTCGGTAGTGCGGAGTGAGCTGTCCATGTCACCGAGCGGTATCAGTGATCGAGTTGCTTTGAAGCCTCTGGGTGGAGATGAGCCGAAATCAAAGGGTCACCGGCAAGCTGCAGAGAATAGCTTATCGAAAGCGAAGCATTCGTCAAGGAGTGTCCCTCAAGTCGTGGAGGACGATATTTCGATGATGATGCGTCGGCGTACTATTCGTGGATATGGGTTGGCAAGCGTGAGTCGTATCCTGGTATCTGAAATTTTCAACCTAATCTTTCTTGCAGGCCAAGCACAACGCTCAAGTCGCGCAGGATGATTCTTGCGCAGATACAATACTCTCAGAGCTGTGGGCTTGGATACATCGTGCGTTTACATCCTACATCTCCGACAGTTGAACGTACATCTCCCACACAGATTCCAGAGAACTTGTATGCTCCCCTACATCAAGATTGCACGGATATGAATTCTCAAACCAAGGACTTTTTGGACTATGGGAAGGATTCGCGCCGCTGCCTCAAGTTCCTGAGACAGGCACAGCGTCTTTTAACGTCCTCGATGGTATTCTGACGGTACCTACAACGTCGTCGGTGGATTCTGGCCTTTCTCCGTTATCTACCAACGCCGTGCTCGACCCCTTGACGCGAATGAGGCAACCGCCTGATGATTTCACTTATGGGGATTTCGCCACTGCAGTTGCTGCCCTATGCGCCCGACGGACGGGTTCGGAACGTCAAGGGAAAACTTTTGTTCGTACCAGTAAGTTTGAACAGAGGCAGTTTGCTTTACATCTCTGCGAGTGGGGTATTGGGGAGGATGGACTGAACCATGCGATTAAAAAGCAAGTTCGATGTATATGTGGATATTTTTTGATTGCTGAACTTCTCATGTAGGTGGGAGAAGGAGGGCCATCTCTCAAGGGCAGCCTGCTGGCTTGTTTTTACGCGTCAATATCAGAAGGCACTGGAGTTACTTATGCGGAGCGAAGGTACTGCGATCCCTAGGTCTTTGTTCTTTTCGATGATTGACGCGATGCCCAGACGAGGTACTCAATCTCGTGTCCGGCACGCTTGCTGCCCTCATCCCCAGCGCTGGTGGCACCCCATCCAACGAACTTCGTGACCACACCGAGCGTGTCATCGTCCGCCTTAAAGATCCGTACTTCCGTGTCATGCTTACCCAGCTCACCTCCAAGGATTGGTCCGAGGTTCTCGAAGAAGAATCGCTTCCTTTGCGGGAGCGTCTTGTGATCGCCTTTCAGTTCCTGGAAGACAAAGCGCTTACCTCCTACCTTCGTCGTACAATCGACCGGGCTTGCATACGCGGTGACATCGAGGGTATCATTATCGCTGGTCTCACCCCCAAAGGCATGGACATTTTACAATGCTATGTAGACCGTACAGGAGATGTGCAGACCGCTGCAATCCTTGCTGCCCATGTGTCTCCTGCCAAGTTTCCAGATGCGCGCGCAGAGCGGTGGTTGGAGACGTATAGGGACTTGTTGGATGGCTTCAAGCTCTTTCACCATCGCGTTGCGTTTGATATTGAGCGGGGTCTGATATTGCAGGATGCGGTGCAGAATGGGGATTTGGCGCCGTTTGACTGGGCGCCGAGACAGATCTTGATTCGGTGTAATTATTGCTCGAAGCCGATGAATCCCGTGTTGGAGGGGGCACAGAAGGGACGTGTAAGTTCTACTTCTTTTACAATATCTGACACCCTGATACTGAGACGTGTTAGCCTACTGCATGCCCGCACTGTGGTCGTGCTCTCCCGCGATGCTCAATCTGCCTCATGACACTGAGTATCATTCCAGATGGCACGCGTGAGGCTGAGCTCTCACACTCGCATGCCACTTACCGAGGTAGGCACTCCGCTCGTGCAAGTGTGTACCTCTCCATGTTGACCCCGTTAATCAGACACTATCGATGAAGCGATCGTCATATGCCAGACGTGTCGGCACGGCGGGCATGCATCGCATATTCTTGATTGGTTTTTTGGTGAAGACGGTGCACGTTCGCATGGCATGTGCCCCGTGGCGGACTGTGATTGCCATTGTGCGGATGAGTTCTAGGTCGCGGCTTTTACTCCTATGAGTTGGGTGTTGAGATATAGCGTCGTATCTGTTTTGCTAGACCGTCTTTATTTATGGATCTTGTTCTATGCTACTCTTACCACCGAGACACAAATTGGTCACCAGCGCACATCAC
>MU837850.1:0-10682 GCA_029603245.1 Rhizopogon salebrosus TDB-379
GGCTGCACTTTTGCGACTTGTGGATGGGAGGAGCTGTTTGACCATTCCGCACCGGTTGAGTACGATCACGGGGACTGATGTGTGAGTATTTTTTTTCTACTTTGGAGTTTTTTTTGGTGATGATTGCTGATTGGGCTTGGTAAAGGATCGTGGTCCTCAAGGAAGGCCGTGTCGTCGAACAAGGCTCGCGCAAGGAGCTCCTCGGGCTCAATGGCCTCTTCACATCCATGTGGACAGACCAGATCAGCACACCCGAGGAACCCATGACATACGAAGCGCCCGTCGTAGATGTCCCCGAGCCCGAGAGCAGGGTGATAGAAGGACAGATTGCCTTGCCTGAGGCAGCTCCAAAGGAAGATCTTGGCCTCTCATTTATGATGATGCATAACTATTCGGGGGGCCCATCTCTCTCGCCTACTCCGGATCCACCCTCCGCTGACATCCCGGGTCACCCTGAGCGTTCTCATGCGCAGGGTACGAGTGTCACATTTGGCGCGGGTGCGATTAATACGCCTCCGCGCGCTGCGTCTCCTGAGCCTGGATCTGGACGGAAGGTGGCGTATGGCATTCAGCGGCTTGCGAGACGGATGAGTATTAGTGGCAGGCGGCCGAAGCTCCCATTTGTATCTGGGCACCAGCGGGATTCGAGTACGGTGAGCAGTGCAAGTGGGAGTGGTGGTGCGTCTGTGTCTCCGCCTGCCAGTATGGATGCGCGGGAGAGCGTGGATGAGCCTCACCATGTGGAGAAGACCAAAGAAGAAAAGAGGAAGAAGAGGAACTCTTTTCTTTAGATGTGAGGTGATAATCTTTTGTCTCTCCCCTCTTTTCTGATGATGCGTGTGTTAATAACTTTTTTGTTCGTTTTACTCTATGTGGTTCTACTTTTGACTGCGTAGCGCGGCGCAGTAGAGAGGGCATAGACACGCATCACCTATCTACTTGCCGCATCCTGCTCAGGTTTAGGACCCGGATCTCTAGCTGTCTGCAGGCTGAACCCCTCCCGGTTCGACGATAGCTGGACGACTCATGCAATTTGACCTTCACCCATTGTTTTCCCTTTCGATTCGTTTTCCGTGTACTGTATTGATATCACTCGGTCTAATGTATGTTTTGCAATAAGAGCGTTTGCATTCTTACATCTTTGCTTTACCGTTTACTGGCTTGGTCGACGCTCTCCGTGAACAGCAATAACCTACCGAAACGCGGTGTGAGCTCGCACCACACCCTGACTTGTAGTCCGGAAGTATAAGCCTGAGTGACACCTTCTCGACCTTCTGGGCCCATGCACTCATTTCCCGGCTTGAGTAGTTGACAAAGTTTTGTATACTGTCTGAAGCGTCTCTGGTATCATACTGAGTGAATATGCGTCTTCTTCGATATCTGCATCATCTATATACCAAATCTATCATTATTTAAGATACCTTCGCTGGGGCCAGGGGGAGGAAGGACCTTGAATTCGCGCCTGCGTCATATGACAGAGATGACAACACCTCATACTACCAGCTCTTCTCATACCTGAAGTTGTAATCCTGTAACTGTTGCTGTACGTGCTTTCCATCCACATTATTCGCTTACACTTTCACATAATCTGACACCCAGTTCGCCCCCGGGGCCCCACATAGGATAAAACTATGTCTGTTTCGTTCGTGGCATCAGTGAATTAAAATTGACTCACTCGTCATCTCTCGCAATCCACCTTCGAATACGCATAGCTCTCGCCGTGACGCGCGTAGCTGCCTTAGTACAATTGCCATAAGAACGCACGAATATATAGCATTGTAAACGACCAGACAATCAGTGTGTATGGTGGTCTGTCGATAGCAACCAGGCTATTGCCATCTGGAATATCTTCCTTCCGTCAAGGAGGAATAGATAACCAACTCTCCTGCGCCGAAGACCTGAAGTCCTGACTCGGTCGCAGGCTGTATGCAGAATACGAGACGATTGTAGGGCTGATGGTTCATCCGCGCGGGGGGCATCGTTCACGTGCTACGAACGCTGTAGGAAATACGACGCGGGTGGTTAGACGGGGTTACAAACTAGACACTTGGGTAGTCTACTGTAGATAGGTAGGTATATAAGGTAGGGAGTATGCTCTATGAAATATTCCAACAAACGTGACGATTTCTTCAACCGATGGACGACTTGCACGGGGCAACCAACACTGCTGTATGAACTCCCAGTGCGCAGGCGTCAGCACTGAGTTCTTGGGAGGCTCTGGTTTCTTCCCTTGGATGACTAGCCCCAACACTACATAATCCTTCTTCACATTGTAGTAGGGTACCTTACAAGTCAGCACCTAGAGAGCAAGCAAATTGAACGTGATCTTTCGCTTGAAAATACAAGTTACTCACCTGCAAGAAGATACTGCCAAATGAGTATATGTCGCACTCGGTGCTGAGTGAGATCACATCTTCTTCATTGTCCTCCGGTGCTTCAAATAGTTCTGCAGCTGCCCATCGGATGTTACCCCTGATGCTACTCATGATATTGGAAGGGCCGATAAAGTCTAGGAGCATAGTAGAGAGACAAAAATCGGCAAGGCATGCCCGACCGTTGTCATGAACCAAGACATTTGACTGGAGAATCGGGACGTGAGTAATGAAGAGTATATCTTCCGAACGGGGCCACACACCCCTGTCAGGTCACCATGGACAATCGATTTGCTGTGAACTGAACCGACGTGAGGTTTGAAAAGCTGGTACAGTAACGTCGGAGGACTTACGATATTGCAATCCAAGTGCAATATCATTCAGCTGAAGTGTGTCAACAGTTTAGCAAGTAGCAATATTTGCGAAGAAGGGCCTACAAGGGAGAATTTATCTTGAGGCGACAGCGAGTCTTGATGGCGTTCGAGATAGCCCGTGAGAGCACCACCATTAACCCATGGGTAAATCATGGCAGGGTAGGGCCCGAAGTCATCTGTCACTCCCCATAGTGGAAGAATGGAATCATGTTCGAGACGAGCCCAAACTTTCATCTCACGACGCACTCTCTATACCAGGTTGTCAATCGGAAATTGATACATCATGGAAGAGGACATTACCCTCGCCTTGCGCCGCATCTCGGTATCGCCATCCGACTCGAAATCACGGATGGTCTTCACTGCAACCTACCTTATGTTCAACATTATGCGCTAGGGGATGCTAGAAGCTGGGCCTACCTGAATGATCCCATTGGACGTCACTAATTGACACTTCCAGATGTCCCCAAAACCTCCGGAAGCTATCGGAAAGGACCCTCTTCCGTGAAGTTCCTTGGTCAGATCTGGCAGAAAATAACGCGCAGTATCTAGCGATTCTTGCTTGACCTGTTCCTCCGTTGGCGCCTTCTCGAGGGGATCTGATTGCTCTGACATCTGGGTGTCATTCTGCCCAGAATCCGTCATCGACAGCAAAGTCTGCTGCGAGTAATGCATCGATGGCAAAGGACTGGAATGG
Organism: Rhizopogon salebrosus TDB-379; assembly: GCA_029603245.1. Taxonomy (NCBI): domain Eukaryota; kingdom Fungi; phylum Basidiomycota; class Agaricomycetes; order Boletales; family Rhizopogonaceae; genus Rhizopogon; species Rhizopogon salebrosus. Next base: position 3,441 of record MU837850.1, read on the forward strand.
TGACGTGGGTCAGGGACGGGTGGACTACGACATGCCTAAATTAGATACATCAGGGCTTGCCAGTGATTAAGATATTTCTGCGGAACCTGTGGGTCGTCGATCCTAAACTGACTCATGCATTTAAGGACTTCCGCACACTCTGGCCGATCCTCAGGATCCCAGGACCAGCATTTTTGAACCAAGTTCCAGTGATCGTCAAGGATGTTGCTGGAACGCATAGGTTTAACTCCTCTCGACAGCTCAATGATGATTTGAGATGAGTATCTCTTCTCCAGCCATGGCATATTTCCCGAGGCAATCTGTCAGAAAGCTCAGGATAGAGCTGCGAAGAAACAAAGGATCGCACAAAGAACATTATGCTGCCAAACGAATATATATCGCTCTTGAAAGTTGATCTGCCTGGATCACGGTCAATTCCAATGACCTCGGGCGCATGCCATCGAGGATTGTGATTCGCAATCGTTGTTGTCAACTGCAACTCTGCATCCCCTACGACTGTCGCGAGACCGAAATCTGTGAGACATGGATTCCCTGAACCATCGATCAGCACATTTCCCTGCGCTCACGGATGAGTGCGATATCGAAAAAGTGACGATCGTACATACAGGATGGAGGTCTCCATGAACGACATTCTCCGAATGAACTAGTTGTGCATCAAGAACAAAATAACCTCGCGATAGAAATCGACGAACGGTAGTTGAGGCCATCAGCGACACCCATCGCCTAGTGACTCTGGCATGAGAATGAACGTGCTCATTTAATAAAATACTTACCAAATCAACTTTAGCAGGAGCAGTAAGGGTCGTAGCTTGCTTCTCCAGGTAGATATATAATGTTCCAAAAGGCATCCATTGCGAGACAAGAGCCGGGAATGGATGGTCGAGAAATGCAATGCCAAGTAGCGGTACAATAGTCGAGTGTCTCAGTTTAAGCCAAACCGTCAGTTCCCGTTGACCAATTCCCTATGTAATATTAGTATATATGTAATTATGCTAATGAGTAAAAGGCGCCAAACTACATGCACAGTACAAAGACTTTACCTTCTCCATTTTTGCCATGGCTCTCTCATGATCGATCAAAAATTTCTTCACCGCGACCTGATGAATGTTACTTAGACGGACGTCTGAAGAGTTTGGAATGGTCAGACAGACCACCGTTTCGCCTTCGTCGGTTACGACCGTACGCTGGTACACTTGGCCAAAGGAGCCACGTGTAATTGGAGGTCCGAGGTCGGCCAATTGGAAAGTAAAGTCGCGAACGTTATTGCTGCGAGATATCATGAAGACAGAGAAGATCATACCATGGAATAACTCACTGTTCGAGCCATTCCCTCAGTTTGGCTTCTGACATTCTGAACCGTTGGTCTGCTGGGAGGAAGTTGACAAGTCTGAACGTGACGCACCCAAGGACCTGCTGGCGCCTGAGACTATGTACTGGAACGTTGCCGGCATGCTGCATGCATGCCATTGTCCATGAGTTTCTGCACTCACCAAAATTGGGCACAAACGCGTTACAAGGGAGGCTCATCAGATCTAGGTCCAACCGCCACCCTAGCCCGCTGTCTTTTGAGTGTGATGAACTACTCCTTATGGACTAACTAAGTGGAGTCCGGCTCATTCTGGCCTTGGACCACTTCCTTGGAGTCCCCGACTCCCACGGTAGTGGGAAGAGGGTTTTGTCGTCACGAAATGTGCCATTTTCTCTACAAAACTTCGATGCACACTTTCCCACGAAAACCTGTCACCTGTCATGTATAAACTGTATAGTTCCTTTTGGTTGCCTTCTGACGCTCTCAACTTTATTCCAACAACAACCATGTGAGTTCCGTCTGATTCAAACTCTTGATTTCATGATTGCTCACTTTCAAAATCTAGAAGAGTTCTGCATGAAAACGTCAATTTCTTTGCAAACGGATCTGTGGGAAAGTGGAATGATTGCGTAATAATCTACTATTGGGGCGGGAGGAGTACGCCGCGCAGCGGGTTGCGACGACTGCCCCAGGTACATATAAATGTAGACAACTGTACACAGTTTAGCATGCTACATGCACTCTGAGTCAAATTGTGAGCCTGGCATTTCCAGCAGCATATGTACATCAGTTTACTGCGTTCCGTAAAAAAAAATAAGTACTTGAAATGATTGTGGAGTCGGGGACTGGCGCGGCCGAGCGCCGCTACGATTACCGTTATAACGGGTTTATGCCTAGGCACACGTTTGTGCATTCCCTCGATTGCACGGGCACGTGCGCAAACCGATTGTAAATCTATAGCCTCAAATCTTCAAACGCACTCATTCAATGTCGAATATCCCCAGCCACGGTTGCATTGAAGTTCACGTTGATTTGTGGTGGCCAGAACCAATTTTTGGACTGCTACTCAAACCAGTCGGCTGCTAGTCATCATGCTCTCCACACGCCGTAAGCGTCAACACCGAGGCAATCCCTTGTTCTTTTGCTCTACAGCGCTCACCATACCAGAGACGATCGCCGTCGGCCCCCGCCTCTAAGGAGGACTCAATCTATTGGTAATATCCCCCCACCACCCAGGGCGCATTTCTCTACGTCACACCACCGCTCGGAACAGGATGGGCGTATTGTCCATGTCATTTTGTCACAAATTGCTGAGGGGACCTCTGACGAGTACTACGCTGCTCGGCATAGGTCGATATTTATCCGCACCGCAGTGCTTCGCGTAATTGGTTTAACCTACAGAGCAATCACAAGTTAGAAGATTGACCACTACGGGCCCTGGCACCATCTCTCAACGACGCCGCTCGACGACACCTGACCACAGTAAAAATAGAGATAACCTGGGAAGATTAGATGATGCTGAGGGTGAGGGTGACCGTACCCGAGTGGATTTGATTCATTGAGACGAGGCCCGCCATCATTGCCGTCGTCGACAAGGAGATTCTCGTACACGAACCACTGGCAGCAGCACAAGTACAGGCGGTATTTCAAATTCAGGTGAGCCGGCACCACCACATTTTATCTTTATGCGCAGTATGGTTTGACTTTGTCTACCACCCACTAACTCAGAATAATTTTGCAGCAGTTTGTCACTCCTTCCATCCATGCTCACATGGACATGGTTCCTAATCGCACATATTTTGGAATATAGAACTGTTGATTCACGCCAAGCATCTGCGCCTCTCGTTTGGTGGCTTACCTTTGCGATCTTATGCATGACGTTGGAGCAAGCCAAAGGGGCCTGCTCGAGAGGAGTGACCTCAGCCTCACACACGAAGTGCAGTGGCAAGACGAGATGATGACTAAGCTACGACAAACGGTGCTATATAGCGGTGGATATGACCTCGGAACACTGCTAGGACCCCAGACACCACTACTCCAACGTATTTCCTTGTCCTTAAAGTTCTGGTTTCCATGTTCTATGGAATTCTGGTTTTCGGGTTCCTTGGTACGGTTTTGCACCTCGTGGTGAGTTCAGGGCCGTTTCGTCATGTCATCTAATCGACAAACATCTTCTCGATAGCCCTTCTCCATTGGTATGATTTTACTTCGCTTTTGTCTGCACCCTTTCCAAAACTCTCACTACATGGGCGAAACGCTGCCCAAAGCGATCGTCGAGCGTATCCCTCTAGTCATCTATATTCCTCCTCCACCGGAAGACGATGGAAAGGCACAACCCATATCCTTACCAAAACCTGTTCATAGGTACCCACCCAAACCACCAACCCTGCGGATGCCAAGGAGGCGATTTGCGTTCTTCCGCCGCAGGTTGATTAATAAGTGGCAAGAAGGCACTGACACTCTTGACGGCAAACAGAGCACCAAGTCAAAAGTCAGAGATCCACAAACGTGGGAGGATAATGCAAGTATCCCTTTGTCCGATTAGAGGGCTGTCGAGCTGCCTGCGCCATTTGTTTGGTGGACTTCGAGGAACCAAAGCGATTGGGGCGTGCGGAGGCAGCCGCAACGAAGGAGATAAAGGGGTATATGGTTGCACCAGAAGCGAATGCACCTCGTGAGCGTGAAGAGGAGGGTGAAATACCTGTAGAACATATCATTGAAGAACATAGAAGTAGGCCCCCTCGCCCCGAAGATGCGGTAGTTGAACGTTGGCCCATGGCCTCTTCGACTGCTTCCTTGTAGACCTATTTTTCATGTGAGGGGCTCAGAGGATCACTATTGTGCAAACATCATGAAGATAAAACCATGTCTGTTTCTTTCGTGGTATCAGTGAATTGACTCACTCGCCATCTCTCGCGATCCACCTTTGAACTCGCATAGTTCTCGCTGTGACGCGCGTAGCTGCCTTACAATTGCCATAAGAACGCACAAATATATAGTATTGTAAACGACCAAACAACTGGTGTGTATGGTGGTCTGGGGAATCGAAGTAAACATTGTAACTTCATGACATAAAAAGCAGCAGACGCAGGATCAATCTCGCCATAAACCATAATGTGCGACAAACTTCTCATGGAGCTGGGCGGGAAGTGAAGCGTGTTCTACCTGTTTGGTAGGATTCACAAATAATGCTACGGATGAGCTGCACTGACCGCTGTCGACGTGTGCGCAAGGTGGGTGATGCATCTGAATCCTCACGAAGCGAAGTGATGCAAGCATGCTTGGAAAACTTCATGCCCTCGCGTTCGAGATTCCCCTCGTTCTTCTTCCACCAATCATCCATGTCCTTGGGATAATCCTCCAAGCAAGTAACCACGGCAGCAACTGGCACACGACCGGTGCTGGAGCCGATAATGCTAGTGAAAATTTTATAATCGGCGACCAATGTTCCCTGGGTCCTCGAGTTCCTCATGCAATACAATAGAAGGTACACTCCATCGTCGCCGTACAGTTTCCTGTATGTCTTTTCCATGCGCCATTTCGCGAAAAGACGCTGGGAGAAGCCCATCGATGCAATTGACGAAACCTCCCAAAGTTTGAAGCGCTGATTTTCCAGAGTAATTTCATAGGGGGTATGCTCCAGCGTGCTGGTTGGTGCATCCGGCGAGGTCCGGGCAACATCCCGTCCCATAATCAGATTGATGACAGAGCTTTTACCAACCCCAGTCGCCCCGAAAATCAACACATTGCAAGGACGTGAAATTGACTTGCCGCATAGAAGGTTAATACAGATCAAACGACGCGTAAGGAGCTACTCACTAGCGAAGAGGCCGATGTATGCATTGTTAAAGTATCGGAAATGGTGGAGAAACTGTCGCTTGGACTCAGTGGCTGAATGAAGGCACTTCGCGAGGAAGACTGAGGTAGTCGCGTGGATATGGTCCCAGCCTAATACATAAGTATTGAAGCCAGTGCCCTCTAAATTATGAGCCAACAGATTCACCTGAGGTTGCACCCCACGACCGACGGGGTCCGATGATAGAATCGGCCAAGGTTAATGCTCATAGGGTGAGCCCGTATATCCAACCTGGAAGAGAAGTCCATTGTTATGATGCAATGATGAGGCATTCTTAGACCAACCTCAGTCGGGGAAAGACACATGGGACTGGATGCAATGATCTGCTCCGTGTGTGCCATATCCAGGGATGGTCTCTCATGACTCTCCCGCGCTCTGCCAACATAAGCATGCTATAAGAGCGAGAAACTCAGCGACTGTGTGACTAGACCAATCATAAACTTACGTCATCTGTCAAAGCCTCCAGTTCGCTTCTCAAAAAGTCCATAGCCATCAAGGCAGATGGGCGAGCGGACGGATTGACCGACCAACACAGCTCGATCTCATTCCAGCGTGCATCTGTGACGTCGCGTGTCGTAGGGAGTATCTCAGGACGCGTTATTTCCTCTCTGGCAAGAATTTTGTGAAAGACTTGGTAGTCATCAATATCATCCCAAGGAACGCGCAGAGTGAATACCTGGTCAGAGATAATTGAGTCAAAGATAGGTTTTAAAAGGTTGAAACGCTCACATGAAACATGACACGACCAAAGGAATACATGTCGTTCTGCTTGTTCGCTTTGACGTCAGCAAAGCAGTCTTGCAGCCGGAGCAACTCGGGCGCAGTCCACCTGATTGCGCCATACCGAACAGTAGATCCTTCGCAGTCGTCAAAGGGCCCACCTAGGACGGTCGATAGGCCAAAGTCAGTTAGGCATGCCTTATATTCCCCTTCCTTGATATCTACTAGAACGTTGCGCTGCAAATATCTTGGTGAACATAAATTGATGTGGAGAGAATGAACTCACGCTCGCAATGTCCCCGTGAACAATAAAAAAACCGTGAACTAATGGGTCAGATCATGAGTCGAAGCGAGATACTAATGACACGAAGACGGACGATAGTTAAGCCCAGATGCAATATCGTGAAGCTAGTGGATATTGATACGGAAGGATTCAGCTTTACTCCCTTGCAGCTGAAAAGCGGCTCACCAGATTCAATTTGGTCCTAATGCTCAATGTAGGACCTTGTTCTGTGATAAGGCGGTGCAGCGTGCCATGCGGGAACCACAGAGACACCAGGGATGGAAGAGGTCCAAATTCCTCCGTTGTTCCTACAAGAGGGACAATGTTTTCGTGGACGAGGCGTGACCATATTCCAACTTCCCGTTGAAATCTCTAGCATATCAAAATCGAAGAGTGCTCAGAATGAAAGGATTATAGATCCTTACTCTTAAGTCCGCCTCTGTGATGTGAGACTTGATGACTTTTACTGCAACCTGTAGTGCCATGGTCAGCCGGCTGATCAGCATGTTGCACAGGCACCGGCTGAGACCTCGACAGAGCCCGTCGGTCGTCTCCATTCGCATCAGTGAACGTTTCCATATGCACCAGCCGCTATGTGGTCGCCTATTGTACCCCAGATCTGACCTGTCAGATCTGGTAGCTCTGGAAGCCTTGAAAAGCCAGTGGGACTGCAGAACATGAGTGGAGCGAAATAATTAGTATGAGGATCCCTACGGCCTAATCTCCCCCATTCCACATTTACTAAGGACCTCCGCACACCCCGGCCGATCCTCAGGATTCCAGGACCAGCATTTTTGAACCAAGTTCCAGTGATTGCCAAGGATGTTGTCAGGGCGCACATGGGGAGTTCTTTTCCACAATTCGATGCAAATTTGATGTGAATGCTTCTCTTGCCATGGTATATTCCCTGAGGCAATCTGGAGAAAGTTTAGGATAGAGCCGCGAAAAGACACGGATCGTACAAAGAACATGACACTACCAAAAGAATAGATATCACTCTGGAAAGTTGGTCTCTCTGGTTCGCCATCAATCCCAATCGCTTCAGGTGCACGCCATCGAGGATCAAAATTCTGG
>MU837850.1:11527-21972 GCA_029603245.1 Rhizopogon salebrosus TDB-379
AGTACTGTAGAAGGACTACGACGGGTCAACGTAATCTGGCAACTCCCACGAACTTGTATGTATGCATGATGCAGCATGTACATATGTATACTTGAACTGGGAGGTCGTGTGCGCAGGCGGCCGTGGCACGACAAGCTACTTTGTTAAATCTTTAATACCAAGGAAACACAGGGCAGATCCCCTGCAATGAGTCACGACTACTCAAGTATTGAATCATGATGAGGCCCCAGTCTATACCACAAGCTCCCCAGAGCCAGAGGCGAGTAGACAGCAGCACCAGTGCCGATGTGCCATACTAATAGCTCATCAGGGATCCCCATCCGAAGTTGCTCTCGATCTCTCCTGGCGCGATCTCTTCACCCGTATATATCACCTCGCACCCCATCTCTGACCCTCCCAACACCCTAACTTGCAGTCCAATGCCGTGCGTGTCTTTCATGCAACTCATTCTCCTCGTTCATCGCTTCCGATAGTTCTTCTGCCTGCTCATTGTCATTCTGGGATGCATCGTCAATGCCTTGGCGCCCCTCACACTTGGTGCACTCATCACTACTTTTGACACCCTGACGTCGCTCCCTTCCCGCCATTTGGATCTACCCCTGGCCCTACCTTGTTACCTATGTTGCTCTCCGCTTCCTTTCTTCCTCTGGTGGCCTCGCCGCCCTCTGTGATGCACTCTGGACCCCTGTGATGCAACACTGGAACAAAAGCATGTCCAAGCTCACCTTTAACCACATCTTGGCGCTTTCTCTCAACTGGCACACGCAACGCAAGACGGGCGACTTGCTCCACATGCTAGACCGAGGGACCCCGGTGAATCGTTTCGGCGAGCTTATTGGGTTCACAGTGTTACCGCCACTCCTGGACGTAGCGGTTGCTGTGGTCGTGTTTATAATTAGATTTGAGCTGGCGCTGGGCGTGGTGGTCGGTGTTGTGATGAATGGGTATATTTGGATAAGTGTGGTGCTGACGAAGTATCGTACGCGGATACGGAAGCGGATGGATGATCGGGACGCGGTGAGTACTCTTTGCATTATTAACTCCCCCATGCAACTTGTATACTCCTTGCGCATGTCTCCGTTATTTCTCCCTTACCACTCTGTCCTGATGTACATGCACATAGATCATCCGCACAGACTGTTTGCTCAATTACGAGACTGTCAGATATTTTGGTGGAGAGGAGTATGAAGCGCGGAGGTATGCTGGGGCGATCGGAGAGTATCAGGCATCAGAGAGGGGGTTCAATTGTGAATATTTCTTCCTTCTTATTATCATTGGGTGTCCCTAATAGAATACAAACGCTGACTCCATCCATAGTCACTCTAAACCTCCTCGTTCTCCTGCAAACGCTCATATTAACCTTGGGCCTCCTGATCAGTTCCATCATTGTGTCGTCGCGCATCACCAGGGGGGAGGGCAACACCAGTGATTTCGTCGTCTTCATCGCTTATTATGCACAGGTGGGTAACCCACTATCTCACGCGCCCTCCGATGATGACGTCCTCTGACCACACCAGCTCTATCGCAATTCGGCACCGTGTACCGATCAATTAACCAGAGCCTTATCGACACCGAGAAGCTTCTGAATCTCCTCGCCGAGCCTACAGAAGTCGTTGATGCGCCTGATGCAAAAGAACTCTTGGTTGCAAAAAGCCAGGTTGAGTTCGGTTCGTAAATTTCTAGTGCCTCCTTCTCTACTACACATGATCCTAACCTCCTACAGGAAATGTCTCCTTCTCCTATGACGGCATAACACCCGTCCTGAAAAGCATTTCCTTCAAGCTACCACCAGGAGGCCGCATCGCGCTCGTTGGCGAGTCCGGCGCGGGCAAAAGTATGATCCTGCGTCTCCTCTACCGGCTGATGACCTCCAGCCGGGCGACGGCCGCATTCTAATCGACGGGCAGGATATACGCACAGTAACACTATCAAGCTTGCGTAATGCCATCGGAGTGGTCCTTCAAGATCCTATCCTTTTCGACGCAAGCATCGGGTATAACATCGCATATGGACGGCCTTCTACGATGCCGCACTCACAAAGCACTATCATTGATGCTGCCAAGGCTGCACAGATGCATGAGCGTATTATGAGCTTCCCAGAGGGATACGAGACGAAGGTTGGTGAGCGCGATGGGCGCCTGGGCGATGGAGAGAAGTGCCGCTTGGCTATCGCTCGTGCGATGGTGGAGAACCCGAGGGTGCTTCTGTTGGACGAGGTCACAAGTGCACTGGATGGAGCAACGGAGCGGGCTGCACTTTTGCGACTTGTGGATGGGAGGAGCTGTTTGAGTATTCCGCACCGGTTGAGTGCGATCACGGGGACTGATGTGTGAGTATTTTTTTATATACTTTGGAGTTTTTTTGGTGATGATTGCTGACTGGGCTTGGTATAGCATCGTGGTTCTGAAGGAAGGCCGTGTCGTCGAACAAGGTTCGCGCAAGGAGCTCCTCGAACTCAATGGCCTCTTCGCATCCATGTGGACAGACCAGATCAGTACACCCGAGGAACCCATGACATACGAAGCGCCCGTCGTAGACGTGCCCGAGCCCGAGAGCAGGGTGACAGAAGGACAGATTGCCTCGCCTGAGGCAGCTCCAAAGGAAAATCTTGGCTTCTCATTTCTCATGATGCATAACTATTCGGGGGGCCCATCTCTCTCGCCTACTCCGGATTCACCCTCTGCTGACATTCCGGGTCACCCTGAGCGTTCCCATGCGCAGGGTACGAGTGTCACATTTGGCGCGGGTGCCATTAATACGCCTCCGCGCGCTGCGTCTCCTGAGCCTGGATCTGGACGGAAGGTGGCGTATGGCATCAGCGGCTTGCGAGACGGATGAGTATTAGCGGCGGTGGTGGCAGGGGGCCGAAGCTTCCTTTTGTATCTGGGCACCAGCGGGATTCGAGTACGGTGAGCAGCGCGAGTGGGAGTGGTGGTGCGTCTGTGTCTCCGCCTGCCAGTATGGATGCACGGGAGAGCGTGGATGAGCATCAGCATGTGGAGAAGACCAAAGAAGAAAAGAGGAGGAAGAAGAGGAGCTCTTTTCTTTAGATGTGAGGTGACAATCTTTTGTCTCTCCCCTCTTTTCTGATGATGCGTGTGTTGCTAACTTTTTTTTCGTTTTATTCTATGTAGTTTTACTTTTGACTATGTAGCGCGGCGCAGTGGAGAGGGCATAGACACGCATCACCTATCTACTTGCCGCAACCTGTTCAGGTTTAGGACCCGGCTCTCTAGTTGTCTGAACTCTTCTCTGTTCGACGATAGCTGGATGACTCGTGCAATTCGACCTACACCCATCGTTTTCCGACTTGATTCGCTTTCCGTGTACTGTATTGATATCACTCGGTCTAATGTATGTTTTGCAATCACAGCGTTTGCATTCTTACATCTTTGCTCTATCGTTTACTGGCTTGGTCGATGTTCTCCGTGAAGAGCGATAACCTACCGAAACGCGGTGTAAGCTCGCACTAGATACTAGATAACACGTACTCAACTCGTGCAACGTGTATGCAAGGTCAAACATGGAAAAACAGCACCAACACGTATCACCCTGGCCGGTAGTCTGGAAGTATAAGCCTTGACACCTTCTCAATCTTCTGGGTCCACGCACCCATTTCCCGCTTGAGTAGTTGACAAAAATTTGTATACTGCCTGAAGGGTCTCTGGGCCGCTGTGTAACTGGCATAAACGGTGTCTATGCATCTTCCACTTGGGCTGCCAATCACGTCTGTGACCTTGTGCGTGCAGAGTCTATTACAGCAATGAGTGGACGCGATGCAAGGCTACAGAGAAGAGCACGCGCTTCATGCCCTGATGCTTTCGCGGCCCCTCTGTCATCTGGAGGCCATCAACTCATTCAGTTATGCTGCCATACAGTCTGCAGAACATAGCGGAAAAAAACGCACCAATTACGCAGCATTTAATCTCGTCATACGCGAATCCTTTATTTGAACATACTACCAGTAGCCGCCTGTACGCTGTGCGGAAATATCGACCACAGAATCTTGTACGTACTGTAGGAATGTCGAGAACTTCTGGATCTAATCAGTCGTCGCCTTTAGGGGTCTATAAGTGGTCTGTTGTCACTTACCTTTGTGAAAACTTCATCGGCGGGATTTACCTGTTTGCAACGAAGGCTCACCATTAATCATATACCAGCGAGAGTAAGAGGTTACTCTGAAACCGGATGACAGAGTCTGCAGCAAGATCAATTAATGCTCTGGACTCCCCACCACTCGCACGAATCTGCTCGAGAGGGTCTTCTCCACGTTCGTGTGCAGCTCGGATGGTGTCAGCGTTGACAGCTGTGGTCTTGATTCCAAGAAGGTTGATCTTAGCAACCTATAGAAAGGTCAGAACTCGTGTTGCCGTCTAGGACTAGGACTCACCTGTGTCAGTTTTCCAGCGCATTTAGAGGTGAGATTACCATAATCGGACTGGGCCGCCGGGTCTGTAATGGCGAAAGCCAGAACTTGTCAATGTGACGCCGGAAGATGCCGACGCGTACTGTAAGTATGTACGGTCATTGTCTGTATTCCAACAGTCTGTTGGGCAGATGGCCAATATCCGAACGCGGTCTCTCCAATAAGCCTTGCACTACAACAAAAAAACAGTGAGGTCTTGCCACCCCCGGTCGCGATAACCCTTCTCGGAGTGACCTGGTGACCCGCCTTTATGCCTCCCATCCAGTCCGTTGGCTGTGGTGATGCACGCATGGTCTGCGGCATGGATCTCGTATTTGGTAAAGATCTGTTCGTTTCTGGTCCACCGATCCTCCATATTTTGCTCTCTTTCAAGGCCGGTGAGAATGGGGACGATGGCGACTTTCTTTTCGCAAAGCCATTAATCGTAAAAGAGCTGGCAATGATACAAGACCAAATTTACCAACTCATAACAAGACCTCTTCCAGTGAGAGATCAGCGCTCAGCAGTTAGGAGGGATTATTTGCGTTATGAAGCTTTTGAAGTCCCGAGCGAACTAGGTGATGCGTGCGTGGTCTGCGACATGGATCTCGTATTTGGGACAGATCCGCTCGTGGTCCACCAATACTCAAAAGCATTGCAGGCTATGAAACTATTGGTCCAGATCCTTCAAACTAAGAATTGGAGTAACTTCTGGGATAGAAGTTGGAAGTACGCAAGGCGTCGTACGCGTATCACTCTAACTACAAGTATACAGGTAAACGAACATAATTAGGTTTCGAACGAGTATGTAACTTCTAAGGAACAACCATCACCATTCGCCTATATCCTCTCGGCTGAATCGGACCTAATCTTCGCAGCCAACTCTTTTGCAGCCTCTAGAGGTATACCACAGCGTTTGGTGAGGACACCCACGACGTCCCTCTTTTTCGGCCTGTCTTGAAGCGACTCCAGCTTGCGTAAAAACCTCGTAAGCGATCCCTCGCCCCCACCCCATGTACTCTCGCCTTGCGTATGTGTCCTCACAAGATCACGGACCAAACGACGCGATTCTTCGTACAATTGCTTGAACCTCCCATCCAGATCGTTGGCTGCGGTAATGCAAGCATGACCAACGACGCGGATCTCGTATTTGGCAAACATGTGCTTGTTTCTGTTCCACCAATCCTCCATACTGTTTTGCTCTCTTTCGAGGCCGGTGAGAACCAGCACGACGGGGACTTTCTTCTCGCACATCCATTCGTAGAAGAGCCGGTAATTGGTCTGGTCGGTTGCAGTGATTCTACCTGCTCGCACGCAGAATAGAAGTAGATCTATGCCACCTTCTTGGTTTAGTTCCGTGATCAAATTGGATGCGTTCACGATGATATCGAGATATTCCTTCATTCCGAGTTGTGGGTCCTCCATTCCAATGGTGTCAAACACCTTATAAACGCGGTCATCGAATGCGATGGGGTGCTCTTGCCACTGCATGGTACAACGCTCCGTGCCAGGAGACGTTTTTGCCCTGTGTCGTCCCGCCATGAGGTTGACAACCGAGCTCTTCCCCGCCCCAGTTTCGCCGAAGAGAACGATGTTCTTAGTCGACATACCGCCTATCATCGTCAGTTGCTACGGCAGTGTGTGTGTATATGGGGACTACCTTTGGTGAAAGAGTTTATGTTAGCCACATGTGGTATGATGGTATTAGAGGGACTGCGTTGCTGGCTCGGCGGTTGAAGAAATGTTCGCGCGGAAAACCGAGGTGTTCGTGTGGTCGTGGTTCCAGCCTATTATAAGTATGGAAGCCAGCATACTCTAATCATGAGCCATGCAAACTCACCTGAGGTTGTATCTCACGGCCAACACCCGAGGATTTAGTCAGCGCCAACGCCTCATGAGCTGGATGCTCATAGTGTGAGTTTGTGTCTTCGACCTGGAAAAGAAGGTTATCACTATACTCGTGATGATGAGGCATTCGTAGACAAACTTTAGTAGGGGTAGGATACTTGAGACTGGATGCAGTTATCTGCTCTGCGTCTACCATACCCAAGGATGTTCCTTGACGGGGTTCCTCAGCTGCATCAATAAGGACGTCCTGTGGCAGCTAAAATTTTGGCCCTTGTGTGACGAAACCAGTCATGGACTTACATCGTCTGCCATGGCCTGTAGTTGACTCTTTAAGAAGTCCATCACCAGTGAAGCAGATGGACGAGCAGATGGATCAACGGACCAACACTGCTGGATCTTGTCCCAGCGTGCGTCCGTAATATCGTGTGTCGCATCGGATGTCTCAGGACGTGGTAATTCCCCTCCACTAAGAATTCTCTGAAAGACCCCGTAGCCGTCGATATCACTCCAAGGACTAACCAGAGTTAACACCTGGGCATACGCATAAGCGATCGTAACACATCAGGTTTCGGGGACTTAGTACACTTACATGAAACATAACGCGACCAAAGGAATACATGTCGTTCTGTGCAGTCGGTTTAACGTCAGCAGGGCGATTGTATGCTCTGGGAAACTCGGGTGCAGTCCACCTGACTGCACCTTGCCGAACAGTTGATTCCTCAATTGCGAGGTCGTATGATAGCCCCCCGAACACAGTCGCCAGACCGAAGTCTGTAAGACATGCCTTGCATTGTCCCTCCCTGACATCTATCATAACATTGGACTGGAACCTTTGATGAGTACAGTTCAATGTGAAGACGATAAACTCACACTCGAAATGCAACCATGAACAATGGGAAAAGAGTGAACTAATGACAGTTTTACAAACATAAACAAGATATCAATGAGAGGATACGGACGATAGTGAAGTCCGGATGCAACGTCGTGAAGCTAGTGAACATCAATTTGGTCAATTTAGCGTAGTTTCCCTTGCATCTCAACAGCAGCTTACCAGATTCAGTCTCGACCAGATGCTCAATTCAGTACCTTGTTGGGTAATTAGTCGGAATAATGTGCCGTGCGGGAACCACTGAGACACAAGGGCTATGGACGGCCCAAACCCCTCCGTTGTTCCAAAAAGAGAAACAATATTTTCGTGGACGAGACGTGCCCATATTGAGGCCTCTCGTCGAAATCTCTAGCAGATCAACATAAAACAGTGTAAAGAGCAGGGTAATATAGATACACACTCTCGAGTCTTCCTTTGATGTGTGAAGCCTGATGACTTTCACTGCAACCTGATTGCGGCCATCAACAACAACTAGCAAGCAGCACCAGCATTGACCAGACCTTCACAGGGCCTGTCAGCCGTCTCCATTCACACCTGTAAACGTCTCCAAAAGAACCCCTAGCGACGTAGTCGTTGGTTGCACCGAAGATCTGACCTGTCAGATCTGGTGGTTGTGGACTATGACATGCCTAAATTAAATGCATCAGGGCTTGCCAGTGATCAAGATATTTCTGCCGAACCTGTGGGTCGCCGAACCTAAACTGATTCATGCATTTAAGGACTTCCGCAAACTCTGGCCGATCCTCAGGATCCCAGGACCAGCATTGTTGAACCAAGTTCCAGTGGTCGTCAAGGATGTTGCCGGGACGCACATGTTTAACTCTTCTCGACAGCTCAATGATGATTTGAGATGAGCGCCTCTTCTCCTGCCATGGCGTATCTCCCGAGGCAATCTGTCAGAAAGCTCAGGATAGAGCTGCGGAGAAACAAAGGATCGCACAAAGAACAATACGCTGCCAAACGAATAGATATCGCTCTTGAAAGTTGGTTTGCCTGGATCACCCTCAATTACAATGACTTCAGGCGCACGCCATCGAGGATCGAAATTGTGTCTTGCAGTCGTCGTGGTCCACTGCAATTCTACGTCCCCCATGACTGTCGCGAGACCGAAATCTGTGAGACGTGGATTCCCCGAACCATCGATCAGCACGTTTCCCTGAGCTCACGGATGAGTGCGACATCGAGATAGCGACGATCATACATACAGGATGGAGGTTTCCATGAACGACATTCTCGGAATGAACTAGTTGGTTATCAAGAACAAAAATAACCTGACGATAGAAATTGACGAACGATAGTTGAGGCCATCAGCGACACCCTTTGCCTAGTATCATGAGAATCAACGCGCTTATTTGAATGTACATGAATAAAATACTTACCAAATCAACTTTTGCAGGAGCAGTAAGGGTCTTAGCTTGCTTCTCCATGTAGAGATATAATGTCCCAGAAGGCATCCATTGTGAGACAAGAGCCGGGAATAGATGGTCGAGAAGTGCGATGCCAAGTAGCGGTACAATAGTCGAGTGTCTCAGTTTAAACCAAACCGTCAGTGCCCGTTGACCAATTCCCTATGTAATGTTAGTATATATGTGATTATGCCAACGAGTAAAAGGCCCCAAACTACGTGCACAGTTCAAAGACTTTACCTTCTCTATTTCTGCCATGGCTAGCACATGATCGACCACAAATTTCTTCACCGCGACCTGATGAATGTAACTTAAACGGACACCTGAAGAGTTTGGAATGGTCAGACAGACCACTGTTTGGCCTTCGTTGGTTACAACCGTATACTGGTATACTTGAGCAAAGGGATCAAGTGTAATTGGAGGTCCGAGCTCAGTCAATTGAGAAGTGAAGTCGCTAATGTTATTGCTGCGAAGTATCATAAAGAAGACAGAGAAGATCATGACATGGAGTAACTTACTCTTCGATCCATTCCCTCATGAGATGCGTCGAAATTTGCGGCTGATGAACATACTTGGACAGCCGGACCTGTGTGTCATCGAACTGATCCATCCATTTAAGGACCTCCGCACACCCCGGTCGATCTCCAGGATTCCAGGACCAGCATTTTTGAACCAAGTTCCAGTGATTGCCAAGAATGCCGTCGGGACGCACATGGGGGGTTCTTTTCGACAATTCGATGTAAATTTGATGTGAACGCTTCTCTTGCCATGGTATATTCCCTGAGGCAATCTGGAGAAAGTTTAGGATAGAGCTGCGAAAAGACACGGATCGTACAAAGAACATGACACTAGCAAAAGAATAGATATCACTCTGGAAAGTTGGTCTCTCTGGTTCGCCATCAATCCCAATTGCTTCAGGCGCACGCCATCGAGGATCAAAATTCTGGCTTGCAGTCGTCTTGGTCCACTGCAGCTCTGTGTCCCCTACAACTGTCGCGAGACCGAAATCCGTGAGACATGGATTTCCTGAACCATCGATCAGCACATTTCCCTAAGTTCACGAATGAGTGCGACATCGAAGGATGCGGAGCAACGATCGTACATACAGGATGGAGGTCACCATGAACGACATGTTCCGAATGAACTAGTTAGGCATCAAGATCAAAAACAACCTCGCAATAATAATAAAACGACCAACGATAGTTGAGGCCATCAGCAACACCCTTCGCCTAGTAGCATGAGAACGAACGCGCTCATTTGAATGTACGTGCATAAGAAACTTACCAATCTACCTTTCGCAGGGGCAGTAAGCGTCGTAGCTTGCGCTTCCAGGTATGTCCATAATGTCCCGGAAGATATCCATTGCGAGACAAGAGCCGGAAATGGAGGGTTGAGAAAAGCGATACCAAGTAGCGGTACGATAGTTGGGTGCTTCAGTTTAAGCCAAACCTTCAGTTCCCGACGAATTCCCTATGTTCATTCAGTGAAGCAAAGTGCGACGTGAATGACACAATTCTGCTTAGACAACTGACTTTCTCAAATCTCTCTTTATCCGCCTTGAACACCTTGACTGCAACCTGATGAAAACGGATCGACATTTCACTAGATTAGGTTGGTGGGACAGACCTCCGTCGTGCCTTCGCCGGTCGAGATGGTACACCGATATACATCGCCAAAGGAACCATATGCAACCGGAGGTTCGAGCTTGGTTATTTGAGAAGTGAGATCGCTAACTCCATTGCAGCGAAATATGATGAAAGCAGATGGTGCATATTGTGGGAGTACTACTCACTCAACAAGCATAAATGCCTTCATGAGAGTAAAATGGGTTTTGAGGTTCAATCTCAAGATGCAGTTTACAAGGCACTCAAGTACTGTAGAAGGACTACGACGGGTC
>MU837851.1:2669-21635 GCA_029603245.1 Rhizopogon salebrosus TDB-379
AGCAGATAGTTGGTCACTAGTTGAGGGTTCAACCCTCAGACTGCCTGACCACTCTGCCATGGTAACGAATGTCTCATCCCAGGTCCAGGTACTCTTGACACCCAGTTCAAGAGTACCAGCATCTACACTTCTCTCACTCACTGGCATATGGTTCAAGGAGAGAGGAGAATCACTGCCTAGTGTGCTAGTAGGCATTTCATTGATATCAAATAGGAGAAAGTGGGAATTTGTGAGAAGGGTCATCAGGATTGGGGGTGATCAATCCTTGTCGATGACAGCCATAGTAAAGGGAGTGAAAAGTTAATAGAGTCTTAGTATCCTAGTTCAAAAATATGTGGTGTTTTGGTTAAACATTCACACAAAGGGGTAGGAGTTGACTAGGGAAACGACTTAGGAATCAGTCAGGAGGAACTGGCAGAACTGAGATCATTATTCTTTTGGTGGGGGAAGGATCAACTACCTAGCTCTATCTCTGTATCTGGGCTTTTATACTAACAGGTAAGGTACAGTAGAACTAGGTAGAAGGTAGGAGAATACTAGAGAATGAAGAGTAGAAACAAGTGCCTTGTATCAATATTGACAGCCCCCTTAAATATCGGGGTTTCAGCTTTTAGTCATCAGGAAAACCTCACTTTCCTTTTTCTGCCCTTTTTTACTTAATCCAGGAAAAAGTAAGCTAAAAGTAGAAAAAATAGAAATTCAGACAACGAGTGGCTGCAAAGTCGATGGTTAAGTAAGAAAAGGGCCAAAAAGGAAAGTGAGGTTTTCCTGATGTACAAGTGTAACGCTGATCCTCCACTAATGCATCGCTTATAAGTACTGTAAGGACTAATGCAATACAATTGTCTGACAGTTGTACTAGTCAAGTTTAATGCATTAAAATTACACTATTGACTGAAGCCTCGATGTGTGCATTGAAGGTTTGCAATACTTGTGCAGTTCCTGATGTGGCGGTAGAAACATAACATATAGTGATTGAAAGTCCAGTCTAGTCCAGTCTTTTGCCAAATTTGGAGGCAACTGGACTGCAACCAGTCTTTTTATTTCGAGAAAACCAAAAAGACTGGAACGGGCTGCAAAAGACCGGTTGCGACCGGACCTACACGCAACCGGTTGCCCTATGAATGTAGAGCTTGATCACCCGATAATTTTGATCTATTATACATCCCAAACGGATGAAAACTGAGTGAGTTATGAGCATTACAAAATCATCCCACCCAACCAACTCAGATATGCTTGCAAGTGTCAATAAAAGTTGTAATACTGGTGTATAGTAGGTCATATCCTGTCATAATGTTACCATTTGGTTAAGATATAAGCCTTTTGATACATTCTTAAGTGAGTTGGACGGCATTTTCTTGTAACAATCATACCTCCCTCAGTTTTTATCCGTTTGAGATGTATAATATACCGAAATTATCAGAAAATTCAGCTCTACATGCCTAGGGCAACCGGTTGCGTAAAGACCGGTTGCAACCAGTCTTTAGCAGTCCGGTCCATACTTTCCAATGGAGGCAACTGCAACCTGTGCCTGGTTGCAACCTACCTACAGGTCCAGTCCAGTTGCAGTCTTTTTTGGGTTGCGCAACTGGACTTTCAAACACTAATAACATATGCCACACATATATATATTGTCCATAGTTTGCTCTGTATCCACTTTTTTACAATTCTGCTTCCTGTGAACCATGCTAGATAGCCTGCTCTATGATCCACTGGTCTCGGATTTTCTTCACTGCATGAATCTCTCATATTATCATCCTAATTGTGTTTTGTCACGCCTTCATCACAAATGTCACGTGATATTGGTCAGTTTTGCAAGAGCCCTACCTTACACTATGCGTTTCATCTTCGGGTTCACTACGAAACCCGAGTTGGTTTAACTTCGCGGAACGTGTCCGAGACTTGCGTGCAACTCAGTAGATTATCTATTCATTCAAGTGAACTAACAATTGTGTTACTAGCAAAGAATTAAAAACCTTAAACTTGGCCCAGCTGCAGCCTAATTAGGCCTGGCAGCATTGGCATCATCATTATATCCTCATGGCACACATCTCATGTGTTTGTGTAAGAATCTTCAGCAGCAACCTCTTCCTGCTCTTCTGCTATAGAGTCTCCTGCGGCTTGTTCGAGCATCTTTGTGAAACCAACTTCGAGAACAGAAAACCATTTTGTCAAATCGTCGACGGACCGTGCCAGCTGCATGTTCGTTGCGTCGTGGCTCATCAGAGCATAAAGATCCAGCGCCAAAACTGGAGGCCCGACAGCTGACAATCGTACCGGTATATCTGAGTGAGATAGGTTTGACGGCCCGGAGGGCGAGTGGCTTCGTGCAAGTGTGAGGGAAGCGCTGGAACTATTGGCAGCAGGAAGGGAGCCAAGACCGACGGAGTTCTTTTCGCTTGTCGTCGCAGGCGACGCAAGTCCACTAGGGGACGCAACAAATGAATTTTTGTTGTGTACAAGGGCTAAAGGTGAAGGCGGTAGCAAATCTGTTAGACCCAACTGGTGCTCCGACGTTATAGTAGGCACCTGGAAAAGTATGAGTAAACAGTTCGTTTTCTAGGTCGCTTCCTGCTACCTTCACCGCGTCTTTGAGTCCCGATAGAATTAAACTTGCTGCGGGACTGCCAGCATCACTGCCTTTGCTTGATGAACTGCCACTTCTCTCCCGGACCGCAAACGGCCTCACTGGTGGCAGAAGAGGAGAGGTCGCAGTAGTCTCCATGATGGGAACAGGAGCTTGTGACCGCTAATCAGACAACGACAGCTGAAAATCAAATATAAAACTATACTTTCGGTTCTTTCTTCTAAGAGAGCGTTTTCCTCCTTAGTAGAAGTTGGGATAGTAAGCTTTGACTTCGCTCGAGAGACTGTCCTGGGAGGAAAAGCAAAATCGTTGTATTTGGCCATCTGGACGTCATCTGTGCTGTCCGTAGGGGCTATTATACGTTTGAATAGTGTACGATCTCGTGATGGCGATGAAGACGAAGGAAGTGTAGGGCTTGGAGTGTCACGCAATGGTGGAGGTGGTGGCACCGGAGCCCGTAGAGTTTCAACCCCAAAATGCAATGTATCATCATCAAAAAGGCTACGCAAGGACGTAGGTAGCCGTGCCGCAGGCTTGACGGTAGGAGCTATTAGTGATGAGTCATTCGGGAAATTCGGCGGTATCACTGCCTTGAATGCAGCCTGAAATGTTCGGCGCCTTATTGTGTCGAATTCCCAAAGGTCTGTCTCTTCAGGCACTGAGCCCTGCAAGCTATGAAACAACTTTAGATAGTAAGCAGCGCTATATGAGTAGTACTCACTCCTTTTTCTCCTCATTCTCCCAGTCTAGCGGCTCCACTAAGCTGTTGCGAGTTCCCCCATTTTGCATCCAAGCATCGTAGCGCAGTATCAGTTCCCGTAGAGCAGAAACGTTGACCTTTGAGACTGATTTAATCCACTTCGTTCTTGATAATTCATCAGCGGAGAACCGCTTTGCGATATAATTATGAGATGAATTGGTAGTATCAAAAAGTCGGAACCTACCTCGCTCGGAGATGCCTTGAGACAGTGCAAAACGAACTCCCGCATTTCTCTACTACCGTCCGCTTCGGCCAATTGAGGGGGTTGTACTTTGGCTATTAATTGCATAACCTTGATCGCATCCCTCAAATCCGAATGAGGAGGTGCACCTTTCACCATCTCATAGATCATGATGCCCAGACTCCATATATCGGCCTTGCTATCGTACGCTGGGACAGGTTGTGCTACTTCGGGGGCCATCCAATTTGGGGTGCCCATCAAAGTGTTTCGTTTGCTCGTGGTCGTGGCAGAGAGTGCAGAGACACCAAAGTCACAAATCATAACTTTACCGGTGGCAGTGATGAGGATGTTAGCGGCTTTGATGTCTCTGTGGATGATGGCGGATTTATGTAGGTAGCTAAGCCCAATGAGAACCTCTCGGGTTATGAGTACTATAAAGCGCTCCTCAAGGATACGGTCTTTAGAAGTCTGCATGAGAGTCCGGACACTTCCACCCTGGGCGAACTCCATAGCGATCCAAACACGAGGGCCGTCAAGATAGCACCCGTAATACTTGGTGACGTTGGGGGCATCTCGAAGCTGGGTCAATAGAGCTACCTCGCGTTGAATGGCTTCTACATCATCGTCGGCAGTGTCCAAGTTGATGATCTTGAGAGCAACGATATTTCCTGTGGGTATATGGACGCCTTTATGGACAGAGCCGTAGGCACCCTTGCCTACAGTTTCCAAACGTCTGAACAATTGATGCACAGTCGGCTGAGATGCGATTGTGGAAATCATGACGGCACTGATTCGATGGGTAAGGAGTATTCCTGGAGAAAGGCGAAGATGCGGTAGGCTTGTGAAAAATGGTGCAGTGTACTTTGAGTGTACTGATAATAACTTGGATTGGTAGACAGCCGGTCTGCGAGAGGTCGATGAACAACATGCATCGGGTTCGAGAGCACTACTGGCTCGCACCTACCTAGTATTTCATTCCGAACCTCTCGAGCCTATCTGACAGAATGCCAACATTGAACAGACAGCATAGCAAGTCCGACTACTATTCACGTGACGTTAGGTATTTCACCCCCCACCTACTAGGCTACAAGATCAGCGATCTTACCGAGCTCGCCGCAGAGATGATGAATTTCGACGTCACTCCAGTTGAAGCAGTCACTCGTGAATTTGTAGCGGTCATCCTCGCAGGATTCGGGAATGAGTGAGTCCTGAAATTTTTGGATTGGCCACATTTATATCATTGACTCGTAGACTCCTCCCTTTGACTGGTGATCATGGTGAAGAGCCTTGTCCAAAGGCGCTGCTTACAATTTCGAATAAACCTATGCTCGACTATTCCTTGTCATGGGTCGAGCAGTCTGGCATCAAAGGTGACTCCATATCAATTGCTTAGATTGATCAATGGCTAATCACACCTCAGATGTTCTTTTGATTTGTCCCTCGTCCCACCGTCCTGCAATATCACATTACATCCACTCACAGTCTTCATCTGCATCCTTCTCTTCTGTTCATATTGACCTGCAGACTTTCGACGAATCGCAAGAGCTCAGTGCAGGGACATGCTCC
Organism: Rhizopogon salebrosus TDB-379; assembly: GCA_029603245.1. Lineage (NCBI taxonomy): Eukaryota > Fungi > Basidiomycota > Agaricomycetes > Boletales > Rhizopogonaceae > Rhizopogon > Rhizopogon salebrosus. Next base: position 7,764 of record MU837851.1, read on the forward strand.
GTACTCCGACATTTCGGCAACCGCATCAAGGATGACTTCATCCTTCTACCTTGCGACTTCATACCGTCACCTTCCCTTCCCTTGTCGAAGTTGCTTAACAAGTTCCGCACGGACACGATGTTAGATGGTCCGATTGTGACTACGTGCTGGTATGAGCACACAACTGACAAGCAAGCTACTCCGGACGAGTGGGGTTCTCTTGCACGACCGACTCCAATTGTGTGGGATCACCTCAGCGGCACCCTGTTATACGTAGATAATCTTGATGAGGCTGATAAAAATAGCGATGAACTGGAGCTACGAATGACCTTACTCTCAAGGTGACTCACATCGTTCTGCAGTTGTATTGTAATGATTCATTGCCTTTGACTTAGATATCCTCAGGCAAAGCTGTCTTCGAAGCTGCTAGACTCACATGTTTATGTGTGTAAACGCGGTGTGCTCGACTTGTTGGCCCAGAAAGCTCGGTTTGATTCTCTTAGAGAAGACTTCTTTCCATGGCTATGCAAAGTGCAGTACCAATCAACTAAGCAGGCGAAATATTCTACGACCTTGCGAATAGGAATTGTAATCCATCGAGCTGATGAAGGATTTGCTGTTCGCGTCAATAATCTACCAGCGTACCTCGAGGCAAATCGTCATGTTAGTCTTCTTCCTGTCTTGCATATCAGCACAAATCACTGAACACGAAATACCCCAGTTCGTAGTTGACAATTCTATCGGAGACTTCACGCGTGTTGAGGAGAAGTCGACGATAAAAAAATCTACTATCGGAAAGCATTGTGTTATCGGCAAGATGGTGAAAATTGTTGGATGCGTCCTCCTGGACCACTGTGTTATTTCTGACGGGTAAGTACTCCTCTACTTTGGATCTGACAATGACATATACCCTATCGCAGGGCGAAGCTGGATGGGTGCATTCTGGGAAGGAATACTATCGTAGGTTCAAAGGCAGAATTGATTAAATGCGTTACCCAAGCTGGGTACGAAGTAGAAGAAAACGGTGAGCGCATTCACGTATATTAAAGACAAACTAAGCATTCTTGACAGAATCAGTGCGACATGAGAAACTTGACATTTCAGATTGGGCTGCACAACCGGAAGACAGCGAAGGCAATGAAGGCAGCACAAGAGAGGGCGAAAGCGATGAAAGCGATGACTAACCGAACAACTAGAGCACGTAGTTGTTGGCGGAAGACATGTATACACAAACAACACGACGGATTGACATACAACGACGCAAGTTGAAGATCATGCTATCGTCAAAAACCTGAACGAATCATGAGCCCTCGTCCTGGGTACTGTGCAGCTCCTCGCGTGTCCCCCGATCGTAAGTTTGTTCGCATATCAGGGACTTTTTCAAGCGCGCTAACATCATCCGGAGTCAACTTGAGCAAGTTCTTGCGGGCGTGAATGCTCAATGCAATGGAAACACCACACCAGTCGACTAAAGACTCGGACGAGACGCGGAAAGCTCTCCGTTCCATATCACCTCAGATCGTGTAAGCAACAGCATGAAGTGGAAGAAAAGATGTGCGAGAGGAGATATTACAAGTAAGAGCGCAATGCTGTCACGGTGCGGCATCCGTGAGATCTTGCTGAATATTCTAGTGTATAGTACTTGATCAGACAATGGTTCGGGTAAACAATCTCACTTCGTATGATCGTATTTATTGTATATCAGAATTCAATTGGTGCACAGTCGTGTATGAAAACATATCCTCGGTATCTGCTTTTACTCCAAAGTCCCATGTCAAAGTATGTAGCTCACTTGCCAACCTTCCCGACCTCTGCCCCTCTATGTATCAATCAAGTAGATGTAAGCGTCGACCTTGAAGCCCCACACAGCCAGATCACAGACTTCTTTATGGCTTCTGTTACCTCTTCTGTGCTCAGTGGCTGGTCAACAGGTGGACAATGCAGGAAAAGGACTTTAGTAGTCGACTTATCGGCTTTTCCGCTTGTCCGCTTGCTCTCGGCAAGTGAGCAGTAGTAGATGAAGTCACAAAGGTAGTGTCCTGCATCCAAGGAGGAATATATTTGCTTCCGAAACCATGTTAGATATCATGACAAGAAGATACATGCAGATGACTCTCACATCAATGCCCGACCTTTTGAGGTGATGCACAAGCTTCTCGACATCAATATCTGTATGGATTTCTTCAGGAAACGTCTCATATCCCTTTCCAAATCCCCGCTTAGGCGGTTCTGTGCCATCAACAGGTGCTTCAATGTCATATCCACTTAAACGTGCTCTTTCCATCCTCTCCATCGCCGAGGGTTCTGATTGTCCGTGATTTGGATTAGAGCTGTCTTCACGCGCTACGCGTACGATTGGTGCAAGACATCCGGTGGCATCTTTCATGTTGTAACCGAATTTATGGCCAACCCTCTCCATTCGCAGTGGTCCCCTCCCGGTGACACCCACGTGAAAGATGAGATCGAATCCATCTGGTGGAGGTATGATGTTTGGTAGGTCAGGGTCTACAGCGGGGGGTATGATGGGTGGCCTTGCATGGAGTCCAGGGACAATGGCGAGTACATCTTCATAGGTAACGGGGACTTGGAGGGTCGATAGATGAATGTCGCGTGTGGTGAGGGTATGGATGTCTGCTTCAGCGGTGACGAGTCGATCCTCGACTGTGATGGGTTCAGCAGGGGGATCGATGTTCAAGATGGTGTTATGAAGTGGCTTGACAGCCAGCCATGATGGATTGACCTGATAGCGATGGAATGGCTGGGTTCACGGACAGTCAGGCGCGCGATTGAAAAGGTGAAAGCGAGTAAGGCTCTGCGGTCACTCACACCAAAACCAGTGATAAGGACACGGTAGGGTCGAACTTCTGGTGCAGAGAGACCATTTGCATCGAGGGCAGGCATCGTATATATGTCAAGGATTATGAGTTTGCAAGGATCCAATCGCGATCGGGATTCACCTGAGTTTTGAACACGCTTTCATTGATTATATAATTGGAAATCAGTACTCTGCCCACTGTAGCCAATGCCTTCAGGTGAGTACATTCAAGTTCACATGTACGACCATACTAACTTCGTTCCTGACAGTATCTTGGTCAGTCATTTGATTTAACCTTACCTTAGACGACGTGTTCCTGAGACCACCCAAGTCCAATTTGCCTGCAGCCTGTTTTGGAGGAGAACATCAATAAACATCTGGACAGCAACTGCAGCACTCACACCGCATCTGCTCAACGTCTAGGCAACTCTTCCTTCCAACCCCAAATCACAGAGTCTATGAAATTGGCACCGATATTCAGCCAGACCCGTGACAAGCACACTAGTACTTTGGCTGAAGGACCTTCAGCTTCTACATCGACCACCCAAGACAAGCTCACTACCTCCAAGAAAAGAAAATCTGAAAGACCTCCAACCCCTCGAACGTCGAGCAAACGCTCCAAAATCGTCCCTTTCAAATTTACGTCCGCTGTACCTCTTGCGGAAAGGCTCCGCCCTCAATGTCTGGACGAGTTTGTCGGGCAGAAGCATTTGACTGGCCCCGATTCTCTTCTGGTGAACATGCTGGACAATGGCATAATTGGCAGTCTTATATTTTGGGGACCTCCTGGGTGAGAGGATCCAGTATATTGTCGGATTCCGTATTGACACACTTCAAGCTGCGGGAAGACCACCTTGGCAAGATTATTAACACAGCGCGTGGATTGCTATTTCAGGGAGCTGAGCGCAACATCAGCAGGTATGAACGACGTTCGTGCGGTGTTTGAACAGGCAAAAGCATCCTTTGCACTAACCGGAAGGTAATATATCCTTTTCTCGCTTTTACTTCATCAACTTGACGAATACCAGAAGGACAATACTGTTCTTGGATGAAATACATCGTTTCAACAAGGCACAGCAGGTATCATATATTTTCATTGTGACAATCGCAACTCTTCTGAATCTGACGAACAGGACATCTTCCTTCCATTCATTGAGCAAGGCCAAATCCAAGTATGTGACGCGAGCAGTGCTCCATAACTATTAATAAGAGGGAAGATGATTGGAGCGACAACAGAGAACCCGTCATTTAAGTTGACTGGCGCCTTGTTGAGTCGTTGCAGGTAAGTGAAATAAGTTACCGATAGCTCATTTCAAGCACCGACAGTTTATAGAGTACTGGTACTCGAGCGCTTGACAAACGACGATATCCGGGACGTCATCTCCAGTGCCGTAGAGCGAGTCTTGGCATCCACCCCTCGTGAGCAACCAGATTCCGAAGGAGCAGTTACTGGTGTGGGTACAGAACCCTCAACATCACAAAAGTCCCTGTCCCAGTCTGAGTCCTCGCAGGCATCTACCAGCTGCGATCGTCCATTTCCGCCTTATCCCCAACTCACAGACCGCATAATATCTTCCATCGTCTCTCTTTCTACAGGGGATGCACGGACGGCATTATCTTTACTAGAGCTTGCTCTGGTCGCTAAACAAGACGCAGATGAACATGTTCTCCTCACATCTTTACGCCGAAGCGTCTCTGTTTCATATGATCGTACAGGGGAGAGCCATTATGACATGATTTCCGCGCTCCATAAGAGTATTCGTGGCAGCCACGGCAGTGCTGCGATGTACTGGCTAGCACGGATGCTGACAGCAGGAGAGGATCCATTGTATATCGCACGAAGATTGGTCGTTTGTGCGAGTGAAGATATTGGGCTGGCTGACAGGCACGCCCTTCCTTTGGTAAGTCAACCAGTGACCTTACCCGAATGCCAAACCAAATTATTTTTAGGCCATGACAGCCCTCCACGCTTGCCAGGTTATTGGCATGCCTGAGTGCCGTATCAATCTAGCACATTGCGTGGCTTATCTATCGGAGGCGCCGAAATGTACTCGCGCGTACGAGGCATACAATCGGGCAGAGGAGGCGGCAAAGTTAGACATGACGATGCCTGTGCCTATGGCGGTCCGTAACGCCCCGACAGTCCTCATGAAGGAACTGGGCTATTCGGAAGGCTACAAGTATAACCCAAGTTTTCTGTACGTCGTCGCTCTTGGAATGTTCATTGAAAAAGTGTTCCTCAATTTGTTTACCCCCACAGACACCCAGTGCACAATGACTACCTTCCAATTACGTTCCGCAGGGATATATTCTTAAAGGAACCTGGGGAACTGTCGGACAAGGTTTGGGATGAACAAGAGTTGTTGCGTTGGGAGCAAGAGGATAATGGCGGACGGCCATGGGAAGGTCGCTCATCTGCACAATACCGACATTGAATATCCTTGTATATCGTGTGGCTGATGCTTATGCTAACCTACTAGACGTCGGTGCATCTTTTACTCCCGTCGCATCTACATTGATCGCAATTGAATGTGTTCACATATTTTAATATTTGAATTCGAGGCACTTTGCTTTCTTTATCTCCATGCGTTTGGTGCCATGTGATGTGCCGGGAAACACCGTTTTGATACTCACTAGCTGCACATGCCACATTTGTACGACACCTTGAGAACAGCTTAACAGGTCCCACAGCCGTGCACTCAACCCCCTGAGGCAACAGTGGGTGAGACACCACAGTCCGGCATACAGGCCTCTCGTACATAATGTTTCAAATTCGCCTGTACACGAGTGCTATTGATAGGGCGTGCATCATGTGAGTACTGCACTAAAATGACAGTCGGTCACTAGGCTAGAGCGTATGATTCCAGCGCCAACTTTCACGATCGAGCATCCGTGGAACAATCCTCACTGAGTCCCGCACAAACTCAATGTTGTTGCGGATTGACCTGTGTCAGATACTTTTCAAATTAGAATTGGCTTACAGGCTCACCATCGAAGACGTAGCACGGTCCGATCATAGCTTCATGCACCCGATTTCACTGGCAAAATCGTTCCCAACTATATTTCTCGCGAAGTACCAATTGATCAACATTCCTGGAAACAGTACCAGCTATCCCGGAAGCAGTGTTATTTTCAACTTCGAGATTGGCCTGGTCCTGACCGTCATGATACACACACACACAGTCGTTGGAACAACGGCTCCAATCCATACACAAAGCATGGTCATGCCGGCAAACTGGTTTTCCCGTTTACGAGAATAGTTGCTTATCTGTGTTCTTTTGGTATACATATAGATTGCACGAAGTCCCTCCTTCTTTTACGGAACTATCTTTTTTCAATGAGTCTGACTGCCGCAGGAGCGATTGGGCAGCGCGCTGCGTCCAAGCCAGCTGCGCCCAGCGAGAAATCTCTTAGCACTAGCGACGAGAAATCGTTCGACCGGCAAGGTGACATTGAAACAGCGACCGTAGATGCAGACAGCGAGGAGGCCATCCTCTCCGATGAACGTGACATCGCTACCAATGTTATCTCGGTGGACGATGACCCCACTCTGAATCCATGGACATTTCGCGCATTCTTCCTTGGTCTTGGCCTCTCTGCCTTTGGAGGTGTACTAGGTTAGCTACGTTGAATTCGTCTTCAGCCAACATACTCATCAAAGTCTATTTTGCAGCCGAAATCTATTATTTCAAACCTGTACGTAGCACAACAAACGTGGCAACCTTTAGTACTCAGACTATTGCCACAGCAAACAGTTCTGGTGTCATTAATGTTCCTAGCCGTTATCTCCTATGTCCTGGGTGTCTTCATGGAGACCTTTATTCCTCGCCGTGGACTTTTCCGCTATTTGAACCCCGTAAACCAATTCATCGATGTCTGTTTCTCGAAGCTTAAAATCACTTCTGCAGGGACCATTTAACAAGAAAGAGAATGCTTTCGTTGTCATCATGGCAAGCGCCTCTGCCAACTCCGCCTTGGGTACTGAAGTTCTCGCTGTTCAACGGTCAGCGGGCATTACTAGTCACATCAATATTTTACTGATTAGTCTGACAAAGGCTGTACTACAACATCACGCCCAATCCTGCTGCCTCCATGTTCCTGCTCTTCTCTTCTCAACTACTTGGGTACGAAATACTCCATTGTTTCTCGTGGGTTCTTACAAAGTTTTCAGATATGGGATCGGTGGCATGATGAGAGGTGCGTCCAAACTTTATCATCGAAGCCGGTACTTATACGCTTTAACCAGGTATTCTGTTATATCCATCGAAGATGTTGTACCCTGGCGTACTACCATTGTTGTCCATGTTCGATGCTCTCTACGAGGGTGGTATGGCTGCACGGAAGAAGCTCAGAGTCTTTTACATCGTCTTCGCCATGTAAGTCTTTCGTTTGAGGCTGCCCTGGAACGAATTGCTAATTGACTCAGGATCTTTGTCTGGGAGCTTTTCCCGGAGTGGATTTTCCCGCTTCTGACTGGTTTTTCGATTATCTGTCTCGCAGCTCCCAACAATGCTGCCGTCTCGCGGGTATTTGGCGGCACCAACGGAAACGAGGGCCTGGGGCTCCTTTCTATCGGCTTTGACTGGCAAGTGAGTATGAATCCCAACTTGGACACGAATAGCTCCACTAACTTGGTCTGAAAAAGTATATTTCTAGCGGTGTGAACCCTATGGCTATCCCGCTCAAAGCACAGGTGTGATTTTTCCTTGGTTTTCGCGGGCCCCTCCGTAGGCTTAACGTAATTTTTCTTGAACAGTTCTCGAATTTCTTGGGTTACCTCCTCTGCATGTGAGATCGCTCTTCTCTGATGTAATTCCTGCATTGACCCAATTTTAGGGTCGTCTTTGTTGCTGTGTATTACAACAACATCTGGAAAGCCCAGAACTTTCCCTTCGTTAGTCCACAATCAAGTCTAACAGCAGTACATTGACCCCATCATGGAACAGCTTTCTCAGCTCCTGTTTTACGAAAATGGGACACAGTACGACCAAACGCTTATTCTTAACGCCAACTACGAAGTCGATCCCACGCTCCTTGCTGAACAAGGCTTACCTTACTATGCCAGCACTTGGGTTGTCTACTTGCTTAGCTCAAACTTGGCAAGTTCACTAACGTCAGTAAGACTTCGTGTGGATTGATGGTTTAAAATCCCAGGCGTTAGCGGCTACATTTACCCACCTTCTCCTCTGGAACTGGGACGACTTGAGTTCTGCATGGAGTTGGATGACTCCGTCAAGCATTAAGCAGATGTGGGCAAATTTTGACTGGAAGGTCTGGAAAGCCGATGGTATGCGCGAGCAAAACGTCGACGATGAGGAAATCGATCCGCACTATAAGCAAATGCTAAAGGTTAGTTTTGCAGTTTGATATATTCATCCTACCAACATGAATACCTCCGTACAGTACCCCGACGCTCCGAATAGCTGGTACTTCGTTGTTTTCCTTTTGTCCTTCGTTGTTGCTCTAGTGGTTATATACAAGACCAACTCCACTTTGCCCTGGTGAGTAGCTTTTATGGCAAATGTGGTCTAGGCTGATGACTAGTGAAGGTGGGGCTTTGTCATCTCGCTCTTGTTGGCATCCATTTCAATCCTATTCTTCGGTGCACTGGCCGCTATCACTGGTTTGGGATTCATCATTCAGCCGTAGGTCCCTGACTTCGTTTTTGATCTTCCTCTCAGTTCGCATTCAGGTTCGTCCAGATGATTGGTGGTTACCTTCACCACGGCATGCCAGGTAATTATCTTGCTCTTATCCACTTTTCACGTGTTATATAATTGACAATGCGACAGTGGCAAACATGTACTTTGTTCTGTACAGCTACAGTATGTCGATTTACGATGAGACCAACAACAGGTCGCTAATCCGAGATTGCAGACACCGTTACCCAAGCCCAACTACTACTACGTGACCTCAAGATTGCTCAGTGTGCGGACATCTGAAGCATATACGAGGACCGAGTTCGTGCTGACCACCATTTATAGATGCAAAACTACCACCTCGGGCCGCATTCACTGCCCAGATTATTGGGACGCTACTTGGCGCCATTTTGAACTTTAGTGCGTACAATTCACGTTTCATGATCACTAATACCGACTGACAGTATGAATGTAGTCATGATGAATTCGATCATTGATAACCAACGTGAAATCTTGTTATCTGTTCAGGGCACCAACATCTGGTCCGGTCAACAACCGCAGCAATACAACTCCCAGGCAATTGCATGGGGTGGTCTCAGTCACGAGCTATTTTCCTCTGGCCAAAGATACCAATGGGTTCCTTGGGCGTACATCGTTGGACTATTCGTACCGATTCCGTTCTGGGTCATTCACAGGTACTGGCCAAAGCTACGTGCAGATTATTTATACACTCCTGTTATCGCGTATGTCCTAGGCTACTTTGAAACGCAGAGGTCAACAGCACGCTCACATATTTTACAGATACTACATCGGATGGCTTTGTGTTGGGATTAACTCATCTATCACCTCGTATTTCGCAATCGCATTCCTCTCGCAATGGTGGTTGCGCACGCGCTACCCTCGCTGGTTTGCCAAATACAACTACATTGTCGGAGCTGGTGAGTTTTTTCGACCATCCTATGGTGTTCAGTTCTCATCGAAAAATAAAGCCCTTGACGGAGGCACTCAAGTTATGGTGTTCATCCTCTCGTTTGCGGTGCAAGGCGCAGGCGGAACTTCTCACCTTTTCCCTGCATGGTGGGGCGCGAACCAAGGAGGGAATTATGACCATTGTGCCATGCTGAACTGAGATCAGTGTTGGTAGCGGCATGTACTCTCATGTACTATTACTAGTCTTAGTGAATGGCTCCATGTGTGTTGGATAATCATATGCTTCTTAAAAGAAAACATTCTTGTTGTAGATACGAATTTTGGACGATGCCGGTGTAGACATTACGACTGAGTGAGCGCTCTATATTGTTATACTTATTTCCAACGCTCCACCACTCATCATCTCCGCTACTCCGCTAGTTATAGTGCACGGCCCGTATTCACAACAATTATACATGTGTACTTGTGAACATATGTAATGGTGTAGTAGATTCTGCGCTTTCAACACGTTCTGAGTGGGGCCAGCACTTGGTGGCTGGAACATGAGATGTGCATGAGGCCTAGGTGTGGCCGTGAGGCCGTCGTAGCCGCTGAGAATCCCTTCATCGGCCCGTGTTGCACCGCCTTTGGACATCGCATGCCCGAGGCAGTAGTAGCACCAGCACACCACTTGTTTCAATAATTATGAATAATTTATGCATGGCTACAACCCCGACTTGAAACTTCTCCATTTCCTTTCCTCCTCTCTGTCTTACACCGGAATCAGTTTTCTACTGCCTGTCGCTATCTTTCTATCGCAACGGAGAACAAGGGTACCATAACGGTAACCACAGCTTTCAACAACAATAGGGACGGTCAGTACAATGGAACAATGAACAACACGCTTTTGACATGCATCTCATTTCAATATCCTTTATCACAGGTCGGATCAAGACCCACCAGGACTGTTTTGCTCGTCTATCTATCCTCACTTCCGCCTCCACCTCCACCACTGGCTGGTACTTCCATAATTCTTCATGATTTTCCGTGTCGCCAGGTTGCGGTACCTTGCATCACTTACTCTTGTTTTCTCGTCATTGACAGTTGCTAAAGATGAATCGTTGTGTATGTCCTGTTCTACGGCGCCGTAACATACTCATGATTCTTATATCCTCAGTCACGTCATCTGTGACTTATTGTTCGCCACCAGAGACTCTCCTCATTCAGCAGTTTGACATAGCATACTTCGCAAAGAATGAGTCGATATGGTTTAACATCTCAGCAGCAAGTGTCGTACGTGTGTCTTCTCTCTCAATTAGCTTTGCTTCATTTCTCTCAAGGATCCCAACGTTAATGTGACCGCGAATGTAATGCTGAACGTTTATGGGATGCATCCCGTGAACTTCACCATCGACTTATGCTCGCTGTTTAATGGTGCCCTATGCCCATTGCCGATGTACAATTTCACGGGCTCCGATTCCATCCCTCTACCATCCTCTCTGGGTGTCTCCGACAAAATTCCTGGCATTGCTTTTCAGATACCGGATCTGGAGGCGTATGGTATGCTTCCATCGCATTAGACTGGTGGTTATGCTTACATCTGGTTAGCACAATTGTCTCTTACGGAAGTGAGCACTGGGGCCCTTAAGGCTTGTGTTCAGGCCACCCTTTCTAACGGCTGGTCAGCACATCAAGTAGCAGTGGAATGGGCAACTGGTGGACTCGCGCTACTTGCTCTTCTTTCTGCAGTTTATTATTCGTTTATGCCGGATACCCTGGCACCCTTCCGTCTTTTCGATCTGCTCTACCTATATCAATGGGCTGCTTCGACAGCCCTCCTCGATCTTAATTATTCCTCAGTCTATCGGGCTTTTTCAACCAACTTTGCATGGGCGATGTGCTTATTCTCGGCATCAGCGACCTCTTCTATCCAAGTCTCCATCAACAACATGCGGCACCTCACCGGAGGCAACATGGCCGATGCCACTGGAGACTCCGCTGTCGCTCTTGTGAACCGCAAACTTAGCCCCTACAATGCCATAACCTCGTCGGCTTTTACTGACACGTCCAACCAAGATATAGTTGGCAGCGTGGAAAACCTCTGGGCACTTACCAATATGACAACAGCCAATTACGTTTCGCCTACCTCTGTCAAGGAACTTTCCACCGTTGCTGATGTACAGCTGGTGACACAGTCATCCTCCAACGTTCTCCAGGCTGGTGTCCCTATTTATGTCAACTCTGTTGGCATCGCCACGGCTAATGCTTTCATGACGGTCTTTTTGGTCGTCTTGATCATCGCCGCAATATTACTCGCACTCCTCTCCGTCTGGTATTACATCCTAGTCGCAACATCCCAGCATGGCCGATGGAAAGAAGGGTACCTTGCTGACTGGCGCCATCGATATTCTTCATTTGCTCGTGCCTGGTTACTGCGCATTGTGAGCGTGTCTCATTCTCCGTTTAATTGCATTCACTTACTGTCCTTATTCCAGTGCCTCATTGTGTTCACACCGGTGACAATATTTGCGTTCTATCAGTGGACGCTCAAGGATTCATGGCTATCTATCCTCCTTTCAGTGATTTTATTCCTTGCAGTAGTTGGCAACCTCCTATACCCCATTTCCCTCACAGTTCGCCTGGCCCTTCGTTCGACCCCCTACGCGCTGTATACGCAAACTGACCACCTAGCTTCTCATGGACCTCTATATGCCCAACATCGCTCGGAGCGGTTTTACGCGACCATTCCCCTAATTTTGGCTATTTTCGTCAAGGCCCTCTTCATCGCCTTTTCTCAAGCGAACGGCGGGGTGCAGGTCGTTGCAATACTGATCGTGGAATGTGCCCTCCTTGCCTCTTTGTTAGCCCTTCGGCCGCACAGATCCAGAGGTGCTGATGTCCTTGCAACCTACCTCGCTATTACCAGGGTCGTCTGCACTGGTCTGATGATTGCATTTTTGGAGAGCCTGAACTTAGGAGCCATACCTCGCGTGGTCATCGGCATCGTGATGGCTGTTATCATCTCTGTTGCAGTTGTTGTTATGTTTATCAACACTCTCGTAAACCTGGGCCTCCTGAAACTCATCCCGGCGCGATACAGACGGCGCCGGGATGGCATACCGGATGCTTCAGTTTTAGAGAAGGGCGCCGACGATCCAGACTGGCGGCCACGGAATCCCACACCACAGCGGAATATTCCGCTGGATCCGCAAGTCAATCAGCCATATCCTGACAGCCCCTCCCAGACTTTGACGGACCGCAGTCTCTATTCGGACGAATCGGGGTCAACAACCCTTGGCTCATTACTCCCACAGCGGTGGTCAATCCAACCTTCTCAGGCGACCCACTCCCGGTCTGCTTCTCAATCGCAGTATTCGCCGAGTCAATCAAACTATTCGCCCTCCCATTCTAATCATCTGTCAACCGCATCATCATTGCGGCAGTCCATGCCGCCTTCACCGCTACACACGCACTCACCATCACACAGCAGACAGCCCACGATAGACGAGCATCCGTAGACCTTTCTCCCTATATCGCATTCCATAGAGTTGAATCACTTATCCCCATCTCACATTGCATATTTACACGTGGCTTTGCGTCGCATTCACTCACTCGTTCGGACAATGAAAACTTGGTGTTCTATGTAGATATCCCATCATCTAAGATGATGAATCACCCCTTTACTTATCCTTATTCTCTTAATGTTGCTTGTGTTATCTTAAGGGACAACTGCATACCACATTCAATTAATCGTGGACTCCGTGCCAGTGTGCCTAGGAAGAAGTAAGACTGCTGATGTCAGTGAGTAATTGTTGATACAGAAATGACTTTGCTAAGCACCACGTCGAGTAAATTACTTCCGTAGCTACCGGATGTAATCGTGGAACTACGGTACCAGTGTTTTCTAATGATTCGGTGACTAGGACCCTGCACCAAAAGCTTTGTCGGACTGGGGAGTAGCCTATAACGCGACGTCAGCTCGTAATTATGCTCGGAGTTCTATCACCATTACGCAAACTCTGCGAGTGACGTTGTGATCGGATGACAGAAACGTATAGATGTCCTACGTTCCGGAAAGGGCTGTGGGATTCACGATGTCGCCTATGATGTTATACATGCACATTTATTATTGCGCGTTGCGCGGTCTGCGCGCTGCGCATTTTTGTGACTCGAGACCTCCCGCCAAGCGCTCCTTTTTTGCTAGTGCTTGCGCGGTCTGCGCGCCGCGCATTTCGGTGAAATGAGACCCCCCGTCATGCACTCTTTTGTTGCTAGTGCTTGCGTGTTGTTGTACATGCTCGTTTTCGCGAGCCATGTGCTTTCAAAACCCATGTATTTGGCTAATTCTGACATCATGCGGGGTGGGCAAAACTTCATGAGATATCAAATACATTGCGAATAATACTCTACACATTATTCCGGAAGGGCATACATATCCAAATGCAATGCCGGTCTGACACTGAGGAAGCAGGACGAAGTCTTGTAGTTGCTCGTTCGAAAAGCCAGCCATCTTCTGAGAAAACATGTACA
>MU837852.1:5614-21613 GCA_029603245.1 Rhizopogon salebrosus TDB-379
AACATCACCCACCACACCTTGGTTCCGCGGCATGAGGTTTTGACTGTCGAGCAGAAAAAGCAGCTCCTTGAAAAATAGTGCGTTTGTTCTCGGAAAACAACTCGAGGACGTTCTTACGTTGTATCTACTCAGTCGGCTGAAGGAGACCCAACTTCCTCGAATACAGCTGGCTGACCCGGTGGCGCGATATTATGGTCTTCGGAGGGCCCAAGTCGTTAAAATCACTCGTCCCAGTGAAACAAGCGGTCGCTATGCAAGCTATCGTATATGTTTTTAGAGAAATTTCACCATGGTTTGCATGGTTGTTCATTACCATATTTACATGTACGCTAGTGGCAGACCGCACCTTATTCATCCATGTGCGGATTCAGAATATTTATAGACGTTTCATGCGGGGCATTCACCTCTAATGGGTTCGTGATCGCTCCTCTCAGAATCTTTTCCTTTCTTACTTTGCAGGCAATACCATCTGAACCATGACTAAGTTCGATTGACGAGACAGGTTGTTGCGTTCCCAGATAACACATTGCTAGTTTCTGGGTTTTGGTAAGCTGAAGGGTCATCAATGGATCCTCCAATAAGACTGTTCAAGCCTGATTCGAGGAGTAAAGCTTGTCACTCTATTACATGCCGTCTCCCCAATTTGTCTTAGGCGTACTTTGTTGAGACGATCATGATGTGACGTTGAGCCCCGAATTTCGTATTGATTCCAGCGGACACCGACACCACAATTGCCATCTGCCCGGTATCCTGATCTCACGCGTGGCTTCCTCAACCGTCTCTCAGTGCCAAGAGCGAAAGTTTTTGAACGCTTTGTGGCACCCTTGTCGCTGCAGTTTCCAATTATTAGCGCTCGACAACTTATCTCGTCGAGGTCTACCACAACCACAGCGTCCTGGCTTGTTTTCAAAATTAACCCAACGCATACAACAACCTAAGGTCTAAGGATCCGAGGAATCCTTGGATATCGCACACATAGCTAACTGGATAGAGCACCACCAAAATGAATGTGTGAATGGCAGATGCAGTCACGGGTAGTTTAACTTTTTTAACGTTCAGGGGCATCCGCGAACAGCGCTGGGAAAGCATACTTCCCGAAACGTCTGGTCGAGGCTCTACGTTGCGATCACCATGGGGTTGATTCTGGAATCATGAAAAAGAATGTATAACACCTATCGTTACCACCACCGACAAGGCTTTTGCGCCGCACTCAGTGCGACAGTTGCAAGGAATATCTTCATCTCAAAATGAAGGTTTTCAATCCACGCATTCTGGACGCCAGCATCCGCGATGTGACGGGGTGTCTGTCTGACACCCAAAAGGCTGATGTTCTCTTGCATGCTTTACAGCATTTGCCTTCTGAAGGGTACGTGTTCTCCAGCTACTTTTTTATATAGAACTACATACTTAGATCGATCTTCCCTGGAATTACAAAGGTCCCGAATCGTCATGGAGAACGCTGTTCAGTCGTTTCTCCAGGTCTCTGGCGTCCCACCAGTAGACGTTGCAAGGGTTCTTTTGTTGCGTGCAAAAGGTCGTTTAGCTGCTGGGTACCGCACTTCTGCACAACAAGGTCACACTCCGCATAGGTTCCACGCGAGGTGTTAAGTCTGCTGACATCATATTTTAGATTTGCTCTCCGTGCTATGTACAGATCCCGAAAATCAAGATGCTAAAGCTATAATACAATCCGAACATTTACGCCAGGAGATGGTAAGTCGAACAATTATGCCATGCGCTGACCCTTAAGTAACATTTCAAAGCTTGTTAGGGAGCCTGATGGTCCGCCTCGTTTCTCTGCTGAAATCTGGAGACACATTGCTCTCTACCTTCCCAAGCGTGATCTCAAGTCTCTTCTATTGGTCCCGCATGCATTATCTCGCATCGCAAGTCAGCTTATTTTCTGCGATATCGATCTACACTTTACAGCGTCGCCGGATCTCAATAGAGTCGAAAACAGATGTAGGAAGGCCCATGACGAGCATGATGGTCAAGCACATGACGCCTGGCATTACCAGCGAAGCGCGGATATCCTTACTCGCATTCTCGTAGATCCAATCTTTGCATCGCATGTCAGATCCTTGGGCGTGTACGCCGCTGTGCCGGACACATCGCGAACTTTGGCGTTTCAGACTGGTTCGTAGCCATTTTTCGGCGCTATTCTTTCTCAATCCCTCCTAGGAATGTTAATCAACTCCATGCCTAAGCTCGTCAATCTTCGCAGTGCGCATTGCTCAGGCAACAGAGAATTGATCAGCCGTATGCTGGAAACGATGTTTACCTCAAATCATCGTCTTTACAGCCTGTCCATCAAGTGCGTCGTTTCACGCCTTGTTTCACTTCCGAAATAACCTCGAGCGTTCTCTTTGCATAGTCTCATTGATCGTTCGGGGGATATGGACATCCCACCCTTCAAGCACATCACACATTTTTCCATCACTGCCGAAGGAGGGGATGGGACATCTACCCATAACTTCATAGCCCAGATCCATGACAACCTTCGCTCGCTGGTCGTCAAGAATGCGTGCTGGAAATTCCCAATCGAAGTCATCTCCGTCCGCCACCTAACGTCCATAGAGTTCGAAGGATATTTCTCCGCCGATAGTAAGGTCTTCTCAGAGATCTTGTCCACTGGTCACCAGCTGGAATCACTGACGTTGTCTGGCATCCTGGAGTGCACTCCATCAGCGACATTCCGCTTGTATAAGTCTTCGCTTCCGTTCCTGAGGCATTTTTCTCTCAAGATCGTCAACATGCACCGACATGTCACGGACCGGGACCTTATGCCGGCTATCTCGGAGTTCTTGAGGGACCGCAAACATCTTCACTCCTTCCACCTCATCATCCCTGCCACAGACCATCGTCGCATCGGTTTCGATGCTTCTGCTTGGGGCGTACTGCCTTCGTTGTCGAACCTCCGCAGCCTTTGTATCACTTATCCCAGAGATCTTTCCCCTTCGCTAGCAGGGTGGCTTATTCCGCGGAATATCCGTGCGCTTACCATGGACATCATGGCGCCGCCTACGGAGGACCTTCTTCTTTTCATGAACGTGAGTTGTTGACATCCGTTCGTGACAGAAAGAGCCAGCGGAATTCATGTGTTCTACTATAGCAATTCCGTCCCGGAGCCCCGCCCCTTCTCAAGTTCATTGGTATGACGAACTTCCCGGTACGCTCCGTCATGAACGTGATTGAGCACGGCTTCCCGAACGTGCAGGTTATGCGCATCGACGAGACTGTTTGGAGTGTGGTCCGGTCAGATGATGGGTCGATAGAGATTGAGCAGTGGCCATATCGGAGAGTGAAGTACCATGCTGCAGAGTGGTTGGAGTCTCTTGGTTGTCAGGACGCAGTACGGCATTTGATATGATGCATGTGGAAAGGATTTCAAAATTGGAATGTACTGTCATTCAACGACATTTGCACAACGGACACCCGATGCACAATCGCCTCCAGCGCTACCAGTAAATATTTTGGCTTCGGGATACTACTTCGCACAGCGTTTCAGGACCGCCCTTACGGAAGAGCAAATGTTTTTTTGATTGTACCTGTGCCTTGGACCTTCCTCTCCATGTCCACTCGCCCCATCTAACACCGCTGGATGATCCCAGCGTCTCGCTGGTTCAGCGCCCTCACTAATGTGAGTCTGGAAGCTGGTCGGTGCTGGCATCTAATCAAATCCTAGCCACATAGGTGAAGTTCCCCGACCGAATCCATTCGCTGCTTCAGCACCACACATTAATATTGCCACCTCACCATCTCACGCATGTGGAGTCTCACCACCATCATATTTCCCCTTTCGCAACCACTCAGCATCGCCCATGACGGTCTCATTTGGATTCTCGGAGGGATTTACATATTCTGGTATGTTTTACATAATTAATTTATCTCGAATATCGATTTTATGATTCGATCCTGGCTCTGAAGCTCTGCTTCGTTGTTTTTGGAATTTGAATATCCCTTTCTATTTTGTATCCCCGCACCTTTCCCGTCAAACTCACGCAGCCTACAATTTAGACTTTTGTCCGCTTAGCGAGGACATTTATAATATCAGACAAACCGAGGATCTTCACACAGACTTTCTGGAAATCGTGAAAATCTCCCCGTCTAACGAAGAATCTTATCTTGATGTGTGACGGATCCTCCAGATCACCTTCCCTAGTCTCTCCTATGTGCCGGCTACAAATATTTGAAACCCGCCGGATGTGACGGAGGACCAGTGGCTCCGCATGATATGTAAATATCTACTTTTCCCCCTCACTTTGACATGTTGCTGAGCTTCCAATTCAGCATGCTGGAAGGTCTACCAAACACAGTACGTACAGGGCGCTTAGTGCTGATTGCTGTTCCGGATGGTCATACTCTAAAACCTGCGTTCGTTTCGGGTCTTACCAATATTGTGGCGAGTCTTGGAACGCTACTTAAACAGGATTATTTGTTCCGGAATTTTCGCGCAGATTATATCTGACCCATATACCATCCTGGTGCATAGGTGATTGTAAGACCGCAAACACTGCCAACACCGCCAACAACCCAGTGGCCAGCTTTCCCAGGCCTGTAGACTGCGAAAGACTTGCTAGATTATCCAGCATTTGGCTCTTTAACCCTAGTAGTGGTTGCTGCTCGCACCCGATCTCCTGGAGGAGTCAAGTGCTCTTTATTATCCAGGACGCCTTTGTCATGTGGTCACTTGCCATATGTCGACCTGTCAGTGCCGAGGGTCTGTCACACTTTTCAGTTTGGGTTTGGCTTGTACATTCCTCGACTTATCGTGGCGGATGGGGATACGCCAGGTTGGCCAAATGACTGACATTGGCTGACATTGGCTGATTCGAGGGTTTCTCTTGATTAAACAAGATAAGCGGTCACAGATCTAGATGCGATCATAGCGGGTATAAGTCCTGTGGTCACATTTGCCTTGGCATTTCCAAGACGTCTTCTGCGCTCGTCCAGTACACTCTTCATAATTTTCTTTCGCTCCACCTCTTCGAGTTGCCTAAAGCCAACACCCATGAACAAAAGTGCAGTACAGAGAGCGGGGCATGGATCAACCGCTTCAAAATCCTCGGGAAAAAAAAAAAAAAAAAAAGAGAAAAATAATCTCGGAGAATTCCCAGTCTGGGCTTCTCTGTGCCATCACCTATTCTTACGTAGGACGTGACGGATTCAAAATGACTTGCGACTTCATCAATTTGTCGGACATGACGTGCTGCCAGTGCTGGTCGAACGTACGTATTTGTATAATTTGCAAGTTTCAAAAATTGATTGTGAGCAGGACCTCTCATCATATAACGTGGAGCAGGCTATGGGCCACACTGGCAGCGACATTCTCATCGTTCTCGTGCGAGAGGGAAACATGAACATTCAAGAGGCAGCGGAGCGCATCGGAATTCTCTTTAAGCAGGTCATGGCTCGCTTCCTGAAGGACAAGTCTCGTTTATCTTCATAGGGCGCGGCCATTGACCGTGATGTGGCTATAAGTATTTGAAACCCATCGGATATGAACGGATATGCAGAGGACTAGGCCCGTGTATCTGGTCTTTCTACTGAGTTTCCGATTCGACATCAAAGCTCCGGGCAACTTGAACGCTGCTGCCGTATGGCGCTTGAACCCTATATTCGCACTCAAAACTGGTCAACCCCTACGTACAAAGCATTGGTCATTGCTCCGCCTGCTATTTTTATTCACTTCAGGTTTGACCAATATTGTCGCGAGTTCTCTACTCTAAACATTACTGTTTTAGTCTGAAACTTGCATGCAGGTACTATATTTACTTCGGTGACCTAGGTGATTATATGCCGTAAACATCGCTCATCACTAGCCAGGGCCAGCTGCAAGCCCACAGTCTCCGAAAGAAATGCTAAATATCTACTGTTTGGCTCGTCAACTCTCCTGGCAGTCGCCATTCCCGCGCGATCTGCGCAAGATTCTAGATTATCCAAGGCGCCATTCTCATCTGGCCATTGCTTGTCATATGTTGACCTTCACCCCGATGCCAGTGACCCATCATGCCAACTAGTAGCCGGGGGACGTTGTAATGACCTTAGCGCGCGTCTATCCGCGACCCACTCATATCAAGATGGTCATCATCCTCGATGATGAATATATCATGGAGCCACCCCCATATTGGGAAGTTTCAACACGGTCGAGTCCGCACATCCTATATTCCTGACTGTACAGCATAGCCAATATCCCGAGAAGGTAGGAGACTAAGACCCTTTCTCGGTTGTGCGGCTATTCAAGATCTTCCCGCCACTCTCCAGCTTGGGTCTGGCATGTATGTATTCCTCATCTATCATAATGGATGGGGCACGTCAAACTACTCGTTTTGTCGGGGGAAATATTAAAATTGCGAAACTTTAAATCAAGCCATGCTACCCATTTTCGAAAACCTGGCGTCGGATAGCAGGTATAAGTACCCCTGTGGTCACCCTTAATCTCACATCTCCGAAATGACCTCCGAGCCTGCACTCATCCAGTATACGATCCCTGATCTACTTTCCCTCTATCCCTTCGAGTTTCCCAAAGCCAACATTCACGTACAAGAGTGCCATGCAGAGAGCATAGCATGGGTCAGCCGCTTCAACGTCATCGACGAAAAGCGAAGTGCAATCATCGAAAAGGCCAAGTCTGAACGTCTCTGTGCCCTCGCATATCCCTACGCAGGTTGTGAGGAATTCAGAATGAACTGCGACTTCATCAATTTATTGTTCGTCCTGGATCACGTTAGTGATGATATGAACGGACAGGATGCGCACGGCGTATGCGAGGTATTTTATCAAGTCATGGCTGATCCCGGCTTCAAGCATGATTCTGTCTTGGCAAAAATTACATTTGAGTATGTATGATCTCTCACTTACTCATCATGTTTCTTATTAATTGGGCTGTGTTCATAGTTTTCGTCAGAACCTTCTCCGCTCTGCGAAACCGCAGTTCTTCAAACACTTCTTGAGTAGCCTAAGAGGATACACTCAAGCCGTTGCGCAGGAAGCGGAACTGAGAGAAGCTGGAGAAGTTCACGATCTCGTCCGCTTCGTACCTCTTCGTCGCGAAAACAGTGCCATTAGGTGTTGTTTCGCCCTCATCGAATATAACTTTGGCATCGAGCTACCTGATGTGGTCTTCGACGATCCCGTCTTCCAGAGTGTCTATTTCGCGGCTGTCGACATGGTGTGCTGGTCAAATGTGCGTATTTCTGTGAATTTGCGAGCAAGCTTGAAGACTGATTGTGAGCAGGACCTCTTCTCATACAACGTAGAACAGGCCATGGGCCACACCGGTAACAATATCGTCACTGTTCTGATGCAAGAGCGGGGCGGAAGCATTCAGGAGGCAGCGGACTGCATCGGAGTTGTCTTTAAGCAGCTCATGACTCGCTTCCTGAAAGACAAGTCCCGTCTACCTTCCTGGGGTGCGGCCATTGACCACGATGTTGCGCTTTACCTCGAGGGACTCACACATTGGATTGGTGGAAACTTGGTCTGGTCATTCCAATGTTCCAGATATTTTGGGACAGACAGCAGTATTACGATGCTCAGTCGGTTGGTGACTCTGTACCCGAAGGATAATGATGAGTGATTGTTGACAGTGAAAGAGATGGTTGTTTATACTGTACGTGTTCATAGTATGAATATGGTACTTGGTTTTTTCAGCCTCTACCATCTCGCGCATATCATTGCTGTGATGAAGTCTCACTGCCATCATGATGCTTCACAATCATGCAACGTAAGTTTCCCTGGACCTCTAGGCAAAATGAAGGAAGATCTCGCACATATCCGAGCCGGCGGGGTACGCGGAACTGACGCGGACTTATTTTGATTACATGATCAATTTACGAGATGCCCATATGATAGTCCGATCCCGGTGGAACAGGACGACGAGTCTGTTTTCCTTCTGTATGTACTAGCTAAGACGCTTCCCTGCTTATTAGCAGACATCACGAGCCGAAGTAGTTTCTTTCGTATGGTGAGAAATCCAATTGTCAAAGGAGTACATCAAGTTTCAACGATGTCAAGATCTAGCAGGTGCAAACTGTGCAATTGGTGGACTCCGAATCAGTGTCGACATCAAAGGGCGTGCCAAACTCTGGCAGCGATTGGAGAGTCCGTGACTCGAAAATCCCAGCTGTCTTCATCAGCAACTATCAGGTGATGGCGGGATCATTGGATACACGAAACACGATCGTGTCGTGATATGCTAGTTTCTAATTCGGCATTAAGGTCTGAAACGCGGTATGTACGCGGCGCTTGAACTTGACGTCACCCTACTGTGCCTCCGGGGCGCCCACAACTGTGACCGGGTGATGTGATGTATTGGTTGCATTTCATGCACTCATTTTAGGTCAGACCTATATTGCGGCGAGTCCTGGAACCTACCGTTTGATCTAAAAATCCCATACCGAAATCCCGGGGCCGTTAATCAGCAGTCGGATACTACATAGGCCACCTTGTTATGATGGTACGACCATAAACATGGGCATTTATGGGCGCGGTGCTCGACATTGCTTCCTATCTGCCCACCGTCTCCGGTGAAATGCTAGATTATCCTGCGTTCGATTCTTCCATCTTGGCGGCAGCCGTTTTTTTCGTGGGATCTCTGCAAGACATGCTCTAGACTATCCTTGGTCATCTTGTTATTTGTTATTCGTCATCTTGATGTCAGTGTGGATAGCCTGTACTGTCATACCACCAGAGGTTATCAGAGCTGACGTTTCTGGCATCATAGGTACACGTTACGCGATCTACACATACAAAGAAACCACAATAGTTTCGACATCCTCCGCCCACTCCGGCATTTAGTACTCGTGACTCAGCTGTGCGACATTCAAGATCCTTCCGCCTCCCGCACTCTCCAACTTGGGTCTGATTTGTGTACACTCTTAGCTATCATAATTGTAAGTGAAATGGGCTGATCTAATTTTTTTGAGGAGATTAATAACTATGATGTAGACGTGTTCGTATAAGGTATGAGTACCCCTGTAGTACCCCTGTAGTCACCCCTGGCTTCCTTGGCTTCCTGTGGCTTCACATTCCAAGATGTCCTCTGCACTCATCCAGTATATGATTCCTGATCTACTTTCACTCTATCTCTTCGAGTTCCCCAAAGCCAACACTTACTTCCAAGAGTGTAGTGCGGAACGCAAGGTGTGGGTCAGCGGCTTCGACATCGTCAACGAAAAGCAGAGTACTATCTCGGAGATGGCTCAGTCTGTGCTTCTCTGTGCCCTCATATACCCCTATTCAGGCCGTGATGAACTGAGAATGACCTGCGACTTCCTTAATTTGTTGTTCCTCCTAGATCACCTTAGTGGTGATATGGATGGAAAGGACGCGCATGGCGTATGTGAGGTCCTTTATAGAGTCATGGCTGACCCCGACTTCTAGGCAAAAATTACACCTGAGTGTGTATCTATGACCTCTTCTGCACTGTCTACTTGAATTTATCTCATAGCTTTCGTCAGAGCCTTCTCCGTTGTGCAAAACTGCAATTCCTTAAGCGCTTCCTGAGCAGCCTAAAGGGATACACGCAAGCTGTTGCACAGGAAGCGGGACTGAGAGAATGAGCTGGTCGAGTGTGCGTATTTCTACAGATTTGCGAGCAAGCTCGAAATTTGATTTTGAGTAAGACCTCTTATCATACGATGTTGAGCAGGCCATTGGCCACACTGGCCACAATGTCGTCACTGTTCTCATGCGAGAGCGAAATGCAAGTATTCAAGAGGCAGCAGACTGCATCGGAGTTGTCTCTAAACAACCCATGGTTCGCTTCCTGAAAGACAAGTCCCATTACCTTCCTGGGGCGCGGCCATCGGTCGTGATGTCGCGCTTTATTTCTAGGGTTTCACTCATTGGATTGGCGGAAACTTGGTCTGGTCATTCCAATATTCCAGGTATTTTTGAACAGGCAACACTGTTGCCATGCTCACTCGGTTGGTGATTCTGTACCCTCAGGATGCTGAGAATGGATAATTGTGAAAGAGATGGTTGTTCATACTATGTGATCATGATGTTCCCATGTGAGTGCGGTGTTGCCCAGGCACTTGCAGAAAAGGAATGGAGCTGATAGTAATGTTGGGCTATGCACTGCTGCATGCATTGATTTTACCCAACACCGACACTTGCAATACGTTTCTTGGCGGACTCATACGCAGACGGAATTTGGTAAACCAGATGCCTTTGAGGAACAAACATGCGCCTCGGGAAACTCCTCCATAGGTATGTATGTCCATGCTGCGCTGATTGAATATCTGTCACGTTGCCCGACAGAACGTGCGCATGACTATTTCAGTGATGAGTTGGCTTTCACTGTTGGTATTTGATAATCATAAACTTGAGGGGTCCGGACGGTGGATGAATGAAGTGATGATTATTTCTATCAGAAGGTAAATTCGATCAAAATCCAATCGAAGATACCATGGAGCTGAAGGGAGCGTCCGACTAATGGATAGCTAGGGTTGGAAAAGATATAAACATGAGAATTGGTTGAAACAAGGATGTACTTGGGACTTACCATACAGCTTAGAACATGTTGTTCCCTATTTTATTTAAATTAAATTAAATCTAATTTAGGAGGTACCCCTAGGCGAGGGGAATTTTTCGTGGTTGTCATGTACTTTGTTCGAGAATATACCAGGTCGCGGATAAGACTACATAATTTGCTGTAAGATGAATCTGTGAACTTGTAAGTGGGATGTGAACGTGATGGCATCATAATGCACGATCGAAAACACTTTTGGAAAATCTATCTCCTCGTGATCTAAAAGTTTGTGACTCACTCCACCTTCCGCTGCTTTCTCAGTTTCCCATCTTTCTTCATCCACGATTACAAAATGTCGCCTCAGTGCACCTGCTCTCATCAAAACCCAGAGTCCCTTCCGACTTCTGACAAAAGCGAGATGGTTCCGGTTGTAGCAAACGGCTCCTCCTCCAAGGTCAATAGCGTCAACGGCACATCCAACGGCGTCAACGGACATCAAACCCATTCCCGTGAAGCACCACGCAGAAATCCATATGGACCACGCGCATCCGATTTCTTGAGCAATATATCAAATTTCTCCATCATCGAGAGTACTCTTCGAGGTATGTTTTGGTACTCTCATCAAAAATTTCGCCTCTGGCCCCTAGTTTGACTTGTGGTGCAGAGGGCGAGCAGTTCGCCAATGCTTTCTTCGATACGAAGACCAAGATCGCCATCGCGAAGGCTCTCGATGCATTCGGTGTCGAGTATATCGAGCTCACCTCTCCCACTGCATCTGAGCAGTCCCGTGCTGATTGCGAGGCCATCTGCAAGCTCGGACTCAAGGCCAAGATTCTCACACACATTCGATGCCATATGGACGATGCCCGGATCGCTGTTGAGACTGGTGAGCTTCACAGCGCTTCCAGAATCTAGCGACCCTCCATCTCATTTTTCACTCAGGTGTTGATGGTGTCGATGTCGTGATTGGCACATCTTCGTTCCTGCGCGAATTCTCGCACGGCAAGGACATGACGTACATTACTAAAACAGCCATTGAAGTCATCACCTTTGTCAAGTCCAAGGGTATAGAAGTCCGTTTCTCCTCAGAAGATTCCTTCCGCTCCGACCTCGTCGACCTGCTTTCCATATACCAGACTGTTGACAAGATTGGTGTGAACCGTGTAGGCATTGCCGACACCGTTGGATGCGCGAACCCCAGACAAGTTTACGACCTTGTCCGTACCCTTCGCGGCGTCGTTGGTTGCGATATTGAAACCCACTTCCACAATGACACCGGCATGGCCATTGCCAACGCTTACTGCGCCTTGGAGGCTGGTGCAACACACATTGACACCTGTATGTCTTTCGATCTCCCAGTTGTATTAGCTAAGTCTCCTTTTAGCTGTCCTTGGCATTGGCGAGCGTGTCGGCATTACGCCTCTTGGCGGTCTCGTGGCATGTCTTTATGCTGCCAACCCCGAGTACGTCAAGGCCAAGTACAACCTCCCCATGTTGCGTGAGATCGAAAATTTGGTCGCAGAGGCAGTAGAAGTCAATGTACCATTCATGAACCCCATCACTGGCTACTGTGCTTTCACACACAAAGCCGGTATTCACGCCAAGGCAATCTTGAACAACCCCAGCACTTACGAAATTTTGAAGCCTGAAGACTTTGGTCTCACGCGATACGTCTCGATCGGGTACGTACAACTTTTTTGTCGTAGTCATTCATGGCTGGTGTTGATGCTTGCTATCAGGCATCGTCTTACTGGCTGGAATGCCGTCAAGTCAAGAGTTGAGCAGCTCGGACTCGACCTCACCGATGCAGAGGTCTGCTATATCCTTTATATATCCCTGTTGCAGTTGACCCATGCGATCGTGACAGATCAAGGATGCCACTGCCAAGATCAAGGAGCTCGCTGATGTCCGCACACAATCCATGGACGATGTCGATTCCCTGTTACGTGTGTACCACTCTGGTATCCAGTCCGGAGAGCTTGCAGTTGGCCAGAAGGAGGCACTCGATCGACTTCTCTTGCAGCACCGCAGTTCTGTCTCGAGAGAACGCGAGGGGCCGGAGGCTGTCTCTGCAGCCGCATAAGTCATTGTAGATGTAGCGAGTTGATCCAGGGCGATGAGACGTCGTCTTGGAGCAAAGAAAAAGTTGACCAGCTGGTCACGCTGTATTATTATGTGATGAAGGATTACAGGGACTGTAGATCTCTACGTATCACGTTTTAAGAAATAGAGGTCACTGTACATGTGTATGCAGGAAGTCAAGAAGTGTGAAGCCAGGATTAGTACTTTGTGCACATCCGTACACCAATTCCATCACTGGCCGTTTACTGTAACATTTAGTGTTGCCAATGCAGGGACAAAATAAGGCGGTAAAGTAAGCAGGAATGTCATTAGAGTACATGTATTACCTTGGATAAGATCTAGTAAAAAGCAAAATAAATATTGAGACCCGTAGGTCTACCACTCCGGGAAAGCGTGTCATCCTTGTGCAGGGGCCATGCTAATCTTCTCTGTATCGTTCCAATTTTTCGTATGTCACCCCGAAGGGGACAATATGCTATGGGTGAGGAAGGACGGCGCCAACAAGATCTTGCATTTGCCTTGAGAGCCGGGTTTGGATGATTACTTGAAATGGAAGGCACTGCATCTACTCAAAAGGGGTTCGCCCAATGCCGAAACGCAACGCTACGAATTAATCGCAAATTGCGCTACCTGCCGAGCACTTCAGCAATCTTCTTTGCCGCCATTCTCTTGGAGAATAATTGTCAACTGGAGGATGTGAGCCAGTGGGAAAACAAGATCTTAAGTCTCCATTCGTGAACAGCCCTGGTTTGCTTCGGAACTGCCCCTGATAACTCCGCCTCAAGATCCGAACTTTGGACATTTTCCTTGAAGGGCTTCCATTACTTCACCAATGTCGATTTCAGACCTCGGAATCGACTATATATGGTAGACCCACGACTGTCGGAGTGACAACAGCCTACTCAGAATCGAGGGTCAAGGCAACGCCGAACAACATCCAACTGGTATACTGTCCACACTGCACGAGTACTCCCGAAATTTATATTCTGGGGTCGAGCACAACTTCGACTTCTCAGGCACCTCTGTCTCAGGCCCGGCGTCCGAGTCCTCGGTCTACGTCCTTCTACAGTTTTTCCGGTCGACGTAGTCCAGATTCCAGAAGACGCGACAACGAGGTTCAGGTGCCGGCTACTAAAGTATGGTCAAGGAACACTCCTACTATTCATCCTCGGAGGTATTCAAAGGATCTTCCCTAGGCACACTAAAGAGAAGGAAGGCAGTCATTTCTCCTTTGGAGGTCACCTGCCACCTATCGATCTTGATTGCCCTACTTTTGTAAGAGTTTCTGAACCGTAATCTTGATGTACTGATACGACGATCACTGTTATCGACCCTGGAGCGACATCCCCAAGGCTTTTTGCGAGTCACAACTGGACTCGTTCTCCTCTGTCCACATCTGTGTTGCTTCACCGGAACCGGAACTCGTTGACTCTATCTCAGAGGATCCGCTTCAGAACACTCGAAAACTGAAACCCCATTTTCGTGTTGCCTCGCTGGAACCGGAATGCGTGACTCTATCTCAGAGGATCCGCTTCAGAACACTCGAAAACTGAAACCCCATTTTCGTGTTGCCTCGCTGGAACCGGAATGCGTGACTCTATCTCAGAGGATCCGCTTCAGAACACTCGAAAACTGAAACCCCATTTTCGTGTTGCCTCGCTGGAACCGGAATGCGTGACTCTATGTATCTCAGAGGATCCGGTTCAAAACACTTGAAAGCCGAAACCCTATTTTTCGTATCCTGCCGTTGGCATCTTGCACACAATAACCGTTTCACGGCAGCACATCTGGCATTGTCTCACCCCCGTTCTTTCGCGCTAAAATCAGCATTTACTGAATAGCCCTGCCTAATACATGGCAGAAGGACCTGCTGTCACGGCTGCAGCCGGCCCAAAATGAGAGAAACGATTATCATGTAAACACAGGCCCTTGGTGGTCGAATTAACTATGGTTCTAATAGAGCACAATGGGTGGTTTGCTACATACCTAGAGTGGTCAATAGTGAGTTGAACCAATGCTACGAATAAATGTGGATGTTATACAAAGCACGCATAAGGTTTTCATTTTTGACTTGTGAGTGATATAGAGAAATTGATGATCTGAAAACTGATCATCCCGGACGTGCACATTTGCGTAAGAGAATAATTGCTATTTTATTTGCTCACCAACTGAAGGCGGGCTTTCTCACACGTGACCCCTCACGTGATCGTTCACCCGGCCCGCCGCCCGAAAGCCTCTAGACTGGAATGAATACATATTAATATTGTTGCGCATAGACCTCGTAAATTTACGGACAGATGCAAGAGCAGCCATCTACGTTCCGAATTCCGCTTGGCTAGTCCTTACCACTGTATGTGGAATCATATGGACAACCACTACTGGTATTCCAGGTGCAGTCACGGTCATCTGAGGCTAATATGACAAAGGGGGCCTCCATTGCACGTTATGGTCAGTATGTTGGACCTCACATCATTTTACACACACAATCAATACTGTACGCCATTTCGTGATAGTTACTTCTCTGGCCCCCGAGTCTGGGCTTCTCAGCGACAATGCCAAAGATGCTGCTCTAGTCGATCAGTGGACCCACGTTGCTGAGCACGAAATTGGCAGATGCACCATATTCATATGGCAGACGGTGCAGGGATAGTTCCAAGAGGGGGCCTATGATGAACGTGTTAGCTGTGGACAGAAAATCAAACGCTTCACACCTGGCAATTTACAGATTTCTGGCTGAACAGCAAGCGCGCTCGCTCGAATACCTCGAATAGCATATGAGCACCCGCGATTACTCCGGCAGAGATTGCTTTGACTGCTGTAATCCATAGCGCGGGTAGTGGTGCTCGGTGCTGCTGAACGAGCACTGTATCCGAACATCTTCGCACATTCGAGAGTGACCCTTGTAATAAGGACATCTTCGGGTTGGGAAACTCAGGATTTACTGAAGTGCCCTCGGCGGTCAAGAAAGTCTCGTGTGGTTGTGGAAGGGCCATTTGTACAATGATCATTCAATATGATGTGATTGGGCGGCCGGTTCCTTTATGCGGGGACTAATCGAAGGCACACCCGTAGACGGTCCATTGAAGGCGGTTAGCCTCGCCGATTTGCGTTTGCAAACAATGCCATGACCCGGTCTGACACGGTCGGAATTGTTACCTGGCCAATAGATAGATTTTGTGATGCGTACTGTAACGTTGGGCTGTGAGAATGCGGCTTGATGTTTCTCCATACAGACACCTTGCAATGGTAGCAGTGTCATGATCATCCTAAATTTTATACCAGGTCAATTATCACTTACAAGGAGACTTTCTCTCGGCGATATGAGGAAAATAAACCAGTAAATTATCGTTTATGTCTGATCAAAATCGCTGACGAGGTACGAGACGTGCCATCGCTCTCAGCACCTTCGCGGGGCGTCTCGGGTGGTGTTGCTAGCCGTT